>JAPYYQ010000790.1:0-57168 GCA_030522585.1 Anagyrus pseudococci | reverse complement strand
TTTTCGACCAGATTGTGTGTAAATTTCATCAAAATGCATCGATGTCCGGGGTTTACTAAGACACATAGTAATTTTTACCCTACAATTTTTCTCAGTGTATACGTTATAAATCAAATTGTACATGAAATTCATACTGAAAAACCTACTACATATACGATCATAATTGTGAGCAGAGAACCAGCACACGGTAAAAAAACATATATAATGAAATTATGTACACAAAGAAAATTTTTTGTTTAATTTAATCATCTCGTTTCGCTATAACTTGTTATCTCAATTCAGTTTTCATAACTGCTACGAGAGGTCTTACGAATAACCAAGAGCGACAACGAAGTATTTCGCGCAGTTGCGAAAAAAATTGAGGTGAAAAAGCGGACAAGCGACGGAGGCAAAAATGAAATAAGAAAGAATATAAGAGAAGAGGCGAGAAAGTAAGCCGGTGCCGGTAGGGTGTACGGAAAAAGCGCAAGGAGGAGCCGAGCCAAGTTCTGGGATGAGCGAAACTGAAGAGAGCTGAGAAGAGCAAAAGAGAGAAAGAGAGAGAAGGCTCTAATGGGAGAAGAATCGCAAATGCCAAGAGCCGCGCTTCTCTCGTTTGAATGCAAGAGAAGCAGCCAGACCCGCGCGCGGCAGCGGCGGTGGTCGTCGGCCCGGCAAGCCGGCAAAATGCGCGGAACAATTTCGCGGCGGGGCTTGTTGCCGGAGCCCAGCGTTATTATCCCCTTTATAAAGCATCGCCCTGAAAAGCGGACGGGACGAGACGAGGGAGGCGAGAGAGAGAGAAAGAAAAGGCCCGGCAGCGGCAGTGCACACGCAAAGCGGGCCGAGAGAGAAGATTTTTCGAGGGAGCAAGATCAACGAGATTAAAAACTCTGGCTGAATTGATTGCGAGAAAGCGCCTCCCTTTCCCCTCCCCTTCTGACTCTCTCTTCTACTAGCCGTCCGCGTCTTTTCCTCCGACCGGACTGCCCCGGTGCTGTTGCTATTGCTGCTTTGTTGCCAGAGAGCTGCTGCACCGCTGGCGCTCACTCTCTTTTTTCCTCCTGCTCGCACGGCCGAGCGTTTTAAAGTTTTTCAAGCACTGGTTCTATCTCGCTGGTTAAGTGAAATATGGCGTGGTCCTCTCTCGCTTTTTTTTCTTCTTCTTCTTTCCTTCTTCATAAAACCTAGCGGAATGCCGGATTTTCGCGCGCGGAACCGGCTCTGAATAATTTTTCTTCTCTCTCTTCCATCTATTCTCCTTTCTTTTTTTCTTTTCCCCTCTGTGCACTTATATTTTTTACTTAGTCGCAAAGCAGCCGAGAGTGAGATAGAGAAAGAGTCGTCTCCTCGGCGAAACAAAGCAAAGCGCTGTCGGCTGTGCAGCGAAATCTTGTATAAGCAAAGGATCAGTTGATGCCGCGCGGCGAGGGGGTTGAGGCAAAAAGTGCGTCTCACCGCGCGCGCCGGCAGAAGCTTGAGAAATTTTCCGAAAGTTTAGATGAATCGCTTTGGAGGCGCCGCGCCGATGTGTATGGTAATGAATCTCGGGATTCATTCTGCAGCGAGCGCCAGCATTAATTCCATGCCGACGTACAGGGTGGGCGAGCTGAGGGGGGACGATGACGGCAGGGATTGGGCGCAGGGGAGGGGTGGTAGCAGAAACGCAAATACATTTTATAAAACTTCATCAAGCTCGCGCGCGAGGGCAAGTTTATAAGTCCCGGGATGAAATGTTTCATCCAATTCGTTATGGGAATAACGACGGGCGAGCGCAAGTTTCCGAAGAAAAGATAAATTTCCGTTTGATCGCGCCGCGCGCTCATAATTTATTATCCAGTCGGCCGCTGTCAAGCAGAGCGTAAAAAGAATTAGCGCGCTCTCGGAGCGAGCTCGTAAGCCCGCGAGAGCCTCGAAGAAAACTACGTGCTCGCCGGTTTAATGCAGTCCTCTCTTTCAGACTTCGCTCGGGTCTCTCCTTCTGTGACTCAAAGTAACAACGAGTACAGCTCGAAGTTGAGGAAGGAAAAGTTGCCGTGTACGAGAGGGAACGGCTGTAGGGGGCGGGGGTACTGCAGAGAGTCCGCGGGTAATCGAGTTTAGCGCGGATGATAAAGGCGATTTGGTCCAATAGTCGCGCCCTACCGAGAGCTCTCGGGGCTTAACTGTACAGCGTGCCAATCGGGCGAAAGCCATTACGCCTAATGGTGTAACGGCATTACGGCAGGACGGAAACGTTGTCCGGGCACTGAACAGCTCTATCCCTCTCTTCAACTCTTCGGGCGAACATGGGCAAAAGCACTATCGAGAGGCGAAAGCACCATCGGGAGGGGCGGCCTGGGAGGAAAGGCCCCGCGAGGTCCCCCCCGCGCCCCCGGAAACTTCTATCCCGTCATTTTCAATAAGGTCATTTCCCCCCCCCCCCCCCCAGTGTTCGATGAGCTGCCGCGTGCTCCGCGTAAATGTGATCCCTTTCCTATCGCCAGAAGGTGAGCTTATTATACTTTCCTCCGGGGCCTGTCGATAGACGAGCTTTATGAAACATAACTGCGAGATCCCGATCTATCTGCTATGGATGTTATTCAATGGCGACACATTTGAACGTTTGAAAGTTACGCGAAGTGTCACTCGAAAAAGAATAAATTTTTATAACTGTTATTTTTATGTGTTTATTTGTAGTACATCTCTTGTCGATGTTGCCTGCGTTTTTATCGCGTTTTTCGAATCATTTGAGAGAGTGACGTTTTAGCAATAATAGCCATTTCGTTTGCCATGGTATTTGATGGAAATTGTCGCTGCGCGGTAAACGACGTATATGCCGACTAAAGGTTGAGCATTATTGATCTGCTCTGTCAACGATAGCGAACTGGTAAATACGATAACTTTGACCGGTGCGTCAATTGCGTATTTTAACTAATTGCTAAATTAATTGACTTAATATCCGTTTCGTCAAACGTTGACTATTTCTGGAAAATGCCTATAATGAACATTTTTAATTACGTCATTTACAAATAGCCCCCGTGTGTTTATAACGAAGGGTCAGGCATTATTGATGTTTGAACAAGCGCAACGTTTCTCGTTTCTCAATATTACGTTTGTCGAACGCCGAGCGCCTAAATAAAGGACAAACAAAAATTTTTTATTTTCAAAATAATTTTCGGTCTCGCACACACATGCTCGGTGCGCGGGGCAACAGGCATAATTAAAAAGGCCCGCCGGCAAAATATGAGGTTGAAAAATTTTAATGAAAATTATGGCGAATGTGAATAAAATTATGCATTCATAAATGTGGAAATTCGTTAGGTAACCAAACTGCGCGCACAGCTACCCGCACACAGTTCCCCCCCCCCCCCTAGAAACCGCAGAAATTCTGGCAAATTGCAAGCTCGGCCCCTCTGCGTTCGGCTCTCTCTCTCTCTCACTGTGCGCGCACGGGGTTTATTCAAGAAAATTGCAAACTATTGTCGCTCTATTTCCGCGCGGGGCGCAAATAAAATATCGCCGCGGTGTCAGGGGAGCGGGAAAACGGTAATCTTTAACCGCAATTCAAAGTTGAGGAAATCAAATAGAAATTAAGTAATTGCACGTGTGCGCCCCCGCGCACTGCTAGAGCGCACGACTTTACGCGTATTAGCATTCAAGTGCACTTACGAGAGTAAATCGTAGGCAACTTTAAAGAGACATTCATATGATAATGCAATACTGGAATAATTGTAAGTTGCAGGGATGAAAATTTATGTGCCTTTCTCGTAAATACGAATAAAGATGAAGATTTGTTTATTAATGTGAGCAATTGCGACACATCGTTTTCTATCCTGCCGCTGTAGTTAAGATATTCTGCTCCAGATGCTTTTCCTTTGTTATACGTTAGTTTCGAAAAATACGAAATTCACGTTTGAAAAACTCATTGTTTTTATAATGTGTGTCAAAGGATGCTAACATTATACAGAATGTATTAATTACTTCTCAACGGTATTTGAAATTCAAGTACCACACTGGCTAATCAAATGCTTCGAAAATGAGTTTTTAATTAAGACATTCTGGAAAGTTTGCTTATTGTATTTCAAACTCATGTGCCTCGAAAATTCATTCTATTAACAATTTACTTAAAATCGGTAGTGCGTAAAATTTAACGTCGCTGTAAATTATAGCTTTATTTAGTTAAAAGTTCAGCGACAATTTCTAATCGATACATGTTTCGCACGGTAAAGATCTCAGGTGCGTTATTCGATATTCACAGGAAACAATGTCAACTAATAATTGACAGACTTTATAACCACTCAATCTTCGTAAAATTTTATCGAGTCAATAAAAGCTTTAATTCAATGCATAATACCTGAAATCTGCTTTTTATTCACACGATATTCCGGTGATAAAAATGATAAATTCGTTGCGAGTCTCTTAAAATTTTTATACACAACGATAAAACTTGACAATCGCCGCAGCGATAAAGCCTTCTCGGAATAATCGATCGAACGCAGTGCATTGATTACACAAAAAAAAGTGAAGAAAAATCGGCAATACAAGTTTTACGAGCTGTGCAGCAGGGGGTGGTCTCGGTCAAAGGCTCTCGAGCAATCTGATAAACAATTTTGAGAAGTTGATAGCACGCTAAAGGGGTCGAGGTAAGCAAGAGTCATGAAAGCTTTGGTTTTCAAAGTATTTCTCTTATCGAAAACTTTTCCTCCCCTGCGTTCGAATACAAAAGCTTCGAAAAGTCTGACTTGTCGGAGGGACTAGAGAGGCACAATATTAGACCGAAGCATCGTACTCTTGGCATGCCGAATTTTCAAGCTCCGCGAGAAAGCTCGCCGACGTCTGAGAGAGAAAGTGCGAGGCGCCGCTCAGTTGGTGCTTCAACTTTGACGAAAATTCGCATTCTAGCTAAACGAGGAATTTAATTTTTAATTCGATCCCGTAAAACGTAGCGGATGCTCCCAGGGAGGGTGGAACGTTGTCG
The DNA here is from genome assembly GCA_030522585.1 of Anagyrus pseudococci. Classification (NCBI taxonomy): domain Eukaryota; kingdom Metazoa; phylum Arthropoda; class Insecta; order Hymenoptera; family Encyrtidae; genus Anagyrus; species Anagyrus pseudococci. Next base: position 52,229 of record JAPYYQ010000790.1, on the reverse strand, counting down.
GAAGTAGGAAAAAACTTTGGTTACTTTTTGACGTACGCTCGGGGAGCAGCTGAGCAGTTATTGAGAGAAGCGCCGGGCAATGGGAGACAGAGGGACAGGGAAAAGTTTGTATACCACCCGGCAAACAAACGACGCGACGACGACGTCTCGACTTTTTAGTTTGGAAAAATATCGCGATACTGTCATTTCGCGTGTTTTGTTTCGAAATTTCGTTTACTATTCGCGAACACAATTAAAAAAGTTTAATGTTGTTGCTTTCTTTTTTCGTCCTTTTCACGCGAGCGCACGAAATTTATCGGAAAGCGACGCGTTGGAAAAAGTTAATCGAAAAATCTGCGAGCGTAATAGCTTTTCAAAATGAAAAGTCAACCTGCGGTAAATTTGACAAGGTAGATTGATTGATGTGCGCTGGTTAAGACGTGACAAGAGCGGAGAATAAAGACGGTTCTCTCAGCCAATCCAACGAGGAATTTTATTAAAAGCCCACGGCGAACGCTGATACATCGCGAAGCGCAGTTATGAACGGAGTGCCTTGCTACAAAAGGAGCAAAGCAAAAAATTTTACAATTAAGAGCCTCAACGATTGCGCGCTGGATTATTAAAAAAAGGTATGAAAATAGAACGATGGCAATGAGCGCGGGAAAATGATAAATATTCGAGAGTCGAAGAAATAAAGCAAAGCATAACGGCTATAGCTGCATGAGAGCTTGGAAAAAGCTTGCTATCATCAGAGGAAAAGTGTCTGAAAAAGCGTAAAATACCTTGATTTTTAGTCTCGTATACTTAATAAGACTCCAGCACTTTATTACCAACAAACAACAAAAGTCAAGGGGAAAGGGGAGAGGAGAGAAAGGTAAGGGGTAGGAGGAGTGGTTCAAGAAAGGCGGCAGTTGGGAGGGGGGGGTTGGCAAAAAGTCGTCGTAGCAGTGCCATTTGCCGAGGTGAAAAAGGAAAAAGCAAAGAAGCGAGCCGTGCGACAGGGTTCCGTATAAGAAAATTGCTGCAACAGCAGCGCGGCTTTGAGAGAGCAAAACCTCGCGCGCGCGTGCAAGCGTCGCACGGCGGCCAGAGCAGTGTACGGTGGAGGTAGATGGTATAGTTGGGGAAAGGGGGAGGCCGGGGGTGAGGTAGAAAAGAAAGGCACTCACGGTAGCGCGAGCTCTGGGATAAAAACGCAAGTCTCTCGTCGCTTTTCTCGTTCGCGGAGAGACAGAGCTCTCGGTTGCTTGCAAGCTGCTGCGGGCCGCTGCAGTTAACGGGTTAGCGATAATTTCATTAGCGGGCCGCCCCCGGTTAAAAAGGGTCGCGCCTCCTGCTATTCCCCCTTCCACTCGACAGCAAATTAACTGCTCCCCAAAGACGGGAGACTCAGAGGGAGAGAGAGAGAGAGCTGGTAACGGCTGGAAAAGTTTTAAACGAGAGAACGACGTCTGCGCGATGTCGCTCGCTATGGGCTTTTGTGCGCGTGAAAAGGAGCGTGCGAGGAGGCCCCGAAGATTTTCCAAAGCTTTGCATCAATGAATTTCCCAGCGGTCTTTTCGCCGTCCCTCGACCCACCGACTGACCCCTCCGCCCCCACCATCACTTTTCCGGCTTCTCTCGAGAACCGTTTATTCCAGATGTCTCTCTCTAGCGTCGTTATTTTTTCGTTTCTCTCTCTCTCTCTCCTTCCTTCCTTCTTCGTTCTTTTTGTTGACTCCCCTACCGCGGACGTGCAAAAGCTGGCCGGGTTAAATTGAATAAAAAATCAGGGCTTTTAATGAGCGGAGGCTGCGACTTGTTTTTACTTGCCCTTTTGTACGCAGAAAGTACCGTTTCTTTGCTCTGTTCTTTTTTTTCACTTCGTTCTATTTTTTGCTTGCCAAAATATAAGTTAAACTAAAGTTTTTACTTTTTGTCCAAGTTCTTTCTTTTTTTTCTCCTCGTTTTTAACTGACCTGATTTTTCCAAGCATTTATTCGAAATTACGGGGGTAATATGACAAATTTAAACGTCTCTATTTTCCTTCCTCAAAACCCCGCTGCCATCATCCTTTTTTTCAAATCTAGAATGACAATTACGGCCACGAGTATTCCGGCGCTGAGAATACCACGCGCAGAGAGAAAAACGTACGCTCGTACGAGCTTGAAAGAGCCGGCGAATTTTTTGCTCTGGCAAATTTCGTTCTAAAAATTCTAGAGCCGCGCCGAGTCTTCCTCTACTGGTCAACGGGAAAATTTTCCATGGAAAAGTTTGAAAAACATGTTAAGGTGCGATTGCATGTACGCGCTCGAAAAAAGAAAGGAACGTAACGTTTTTCCATTCAAACGCTAACCCGCAGCAACGAGAGAGGGCGGGAGAAAAAAGTGGAGGGAATTGTGAAAGAGACTCGATAAAGTCGATATGCAAAAAAGAAAAAAAACGTCGGGCGCGTGCTTGCGAGAAAGTCGCATTAAGAGTTTTATTTCTCTCCTCGAGCCGGTGATAAATATCGTTTAATCGAGGCAAGCGGGAAGGGGGAAGAGGCTGGAGGTGGATAGAGGCTCACGTTTACAGCCAGACCACGGGGCTCTCTCGTATAGGCGAGAGAAGACGTGCCAGACAGTCGGAGGCGAGCTTGCGCGGCAGCAGCTGGCCCGCGCATTCCGCGCGATTCTTTATCGCGCCGTGGCGGACTTTAAATTTCGCGGAGGGCAAAGGCGAGTAGAGCACTGCGCCAGGCCGCAGCGATAAAGAAGGAGAATGCCCTGGAAAAAAAATGAGCGCGAGGCATGTAAAACAGCGCGAATAACACACACACATAGTGGGAGAGACTGAAAAGCTCTACGTAAAAAACATGATAAAACATTGCGAGAGCGCCAGATGCGAGAGGAGGGGTATACCCAAGGGCTTTGGGCACATCCGTTATACGCTTGCGCGAAATTGAAACGAATTTATTGTAGGCGAGCGACGCTTCCGTGAAGCGGTCACTCTCGCGCACTCACTTATCTGTCTGCCGCGATTGCGGAAAACAAAGCTCTTTTGAATGAAAATCAAATTGAAAGCCACTTTCCCGCGCGCACCTTTTTTTCCCCCCATGCGAGTTCAAGCTTTTATAAAGCCAACGTCATTCAGCCGAGCTCTCGGTGTGTGTTCTGGTGCGACTAGCGCGTGACGCGCGCGCAAGCTTTGAGAATGGGCAAAATAAAACGGAGTATGCCTGTAATTAACGTCTGGATAGGTGTAAATGGGGGGGGGGGGGTGTGTTTTTTTTTTTTTTTTTGTTTTTTTTTTTCTACTTCAGAGAGCATCAGGGAAAAATTTTCATAGATTGGCAGAGCTTTTGAAATATAATATGTCTCCGACGTACTTGGGGAACGTTGGAAAGTTTAATCTCTACTCTACTCTGTATTGGTAAGGGGAGATGGTGTACTTGAGAAATGGGTAATCTTCTAATTTGTATGTAAAGCATTGTCCGCGCTATTTTTCCTTGGGCAAACAATGAATGTTTCTGCTTCAGCTCGAGGCTTTTATACCATTTGTACAATTGTGAAAATTTTTCAAGCTTTCGCTGTATAAAGACCAAGTGACATTGTCTTCTTTATTACAATTGTATTCTTAAGGCATTTTATTATTATTACTTTGAATATAAAAATTATCATTTCATTTCGAAATAAGAAATGAATATATTTACCAATATTATGAAAAAAAAACGAATGTGAAATTTTTAAGCTGCACTCGATAGTTCTATTACAACGTAATTTTGCATCTTGATTTTGCAGAATAATTAAAATTGTTTAATATTTTCCGAAAGCAAACTTTTCCGCATTGTTATTAATGGTAAGAAGAAAACCATAACATTTGGAAATGTAGCGTAAATTAAATTTGAAGATTGTTAATTACGCAATATCGATTGAACGAAAAAACATTGCCGTTGTTTACCGTCAAAGTCGCGCGCAAATTATTTATCAAATGGAAACTCGTAAATTTCAGCTAATGCATTTCGACGTGTATTATTTCAACAACCGAGTGCGCACAGCTGAGCGAATAGTTAATTAGCGCCGGCGTTAAAACAACCGGGACGAGACGGAAGTTAAAAGATATCTCGTTGACGGGGAGGCAAGCGCCCGAGCTATTCAGTTAGCCGTCAAAATTATCCCCTTTACAAAAGCTGCGCCTAGTACAACTGGCCGCGTACGCGTGCGCGTTTTCAAGCCCCCCGTGATTACTGCATTTGATATACGCCGTTTTCCATGGGAAAGCTCTGTCCAGTGTAGAACAGCCTCGTTGATACGATCGTCTCGGGATATAAGCTCGTGCATCCCCCTCGGCTCACTCGAGCTCTCCACTAGCAACCTAATTAAGCAAGCATCAACTTTTCCTCAAAGATCCCCGCCAACGTATCGCGGATAAGCATCGTCCCAAAATCACGTTCCCTCTACGCCCATTCATTCACGCCCGAGCTTTAATCCAATCAGCGATACAACTTTCACCCTTCCCAACGAACTCAGTCGCGCGCAAAAAAAAACGTGCTAGAAGACAGAGACATAAACTAGAGCCAAAGTCCCGCGCGCTACGCGTATACAGACACAGTCGAGGATTCTTCCAATGAGGCTGATTTAATTTTCCAAGTGCCACACCCCCTTGCGCCCAGATGCGCGCTAATTAGAAGCTCGCTAGCAGCCGGCGCACCCACGCGCTCTTTCTCTCTCTTTCGTCTATATAGCCGACCAAGTGCGAGCGCGTTAAGTGCTTTAATCTCCGGATGATCGAAAAGATTTCGAGTCGAAATGGAGTTGGCGCTTGGCGTACGCCCGAGTTTGTATTATTCTTTCCCCGGGAGCGACGAGTTTCGAGTGCTCGAGAACGACGGGGAATTGGAACGCGCGCACTAGGGGAGGCTACCGTGCGCGAGAAACGCGAGAGCTGCTCGACGAGCGCCAATTCAAAATCTCTCGAGGAGAATTTAGTGATTTTTTTTATGAGGGAGGAGAAGATAACAAGTGAGGATGGCTAGAATTAAATTTTAAAGGGCTTATGTTCGTGGTGAGCGAATGTCTTCTTCTTTTAATAAGCTGTGGTGCGGTTATTAGGTCGACAACCGTCGAGCAAACGTTTTCCCGCTTTGTCCTCTTCCAACAATTAGAGTCTCCGGTATGTATATCCAGAGGATGTTTACAAGTTGGAATAATCGCAAAGCTTAGTTAGCGAACTAGCCGTATAAACGACACGTGTTGATTCGAGTAATCGGCATTATGCTCGGAGCTAATGGAAGGCCAAACGTTAGAATTTTTATTTGACAAGTGCATTATCGCCGAGAGAGAGAGAGAGCGAGAGAGAGCGTCGTCCGATGGCAAGTCCCGCGTTATTCGCTTGATAAATCGGCTAAAAGCTTTTTTAATGGTTTTTCTACGATAATGCACGGACACACAAGCCCCCCCGAACACGTTGATTCGCCGATGAATTTTAATATCGTTAAAAACTACAGGGAAATACAGGGGGGGGGGAAACTCGCGTAATCCGTCGCCGGCTCTTCTCGCACGCGCGAGCGCATCATTTATTACCGCGGTGCTGCAACGAAAATGTGCAAACGCGCGCGCGAGCCCGGGTAGAGGAACCGAGTAGGCGCGGGCGGGGAGTATTTTTTTTAATGAGCAACAGCAAACTCTCGACGCTCGAACGAGCCACGGTCTCTCTCGTCGGCGCGCACAATTGACGCGCTACAGCGAGGCGAGAGGGCTGATACATAAATAAATTCGCAAAATTTCAAGTGGAAGCCCCGTGGTCCTCTCGTTGGCGCGAGCTTGTTCGCGCTCGCGCTTAAATTAAGCGTATCACAAGCGAGGATAGAGAGCGACCGTGGATGGGGGAAGACGGAATGAGGAAAGGCGCTCGCTGCTGGGGAGGGGTGCAGCTGCGAGCGTCTATATATACAGGCGCGCCGACATTGTTGAGCAAGCCTCGCTGAAAGGCTTTTTTCATTTAACGACTCTCACTTTTACAGTCTCGCGAGCTTTAAAACGTTGGGCCGTTACACGTGAGAGGATTGTAGCATAGAGAGATGGAGAAGCAGCTGGAGTAATTGGAGCGGGCTGCAGCCGAGTGGAGGCGAAAGAGTCGGTCGTTGCTTGATAAAAAAAAAAAACACGAAGGAAGAGAAAAAGATGCATAAGGCAGTTGCAGGAAGGAAAAAGAAAGCGATCTCCAGGCGCGCAACTGCTCGTTACAAGGAATATGGAGCGCGCGTACAGGCCCCGCTACGGCCACGGATTCATTTGCTTAAGCCGCCTGCTTGGCGATATCCCGAGGATTTTATCAGACCCCCTCGACCCTCTCCTATACCTCTTACTACCTCGGATAAAGACGCGCGCGTTTTACTGCTCCCGCGCAGACCTGGATTACCACTGGTCGACTCTCCCATCCATTCTTTAGCCCCCTCCCCCTCCCCTTGCTCTGTCTTTGAGCAAATAATGCGGCAAATGCTCTCGAGAGTGCCCCACTTGCAGGCTATATTCCGCTGTTCGAGGGGCTACACCGACTCAGACGCCGTTTGTTGAGGATGCAAATTGTTGAATGATTTATATATACATATAACTCACGCTGGCTATTCGCGCTGAAAAAGCTCAGCGCTGCTGAATATCAAAAGCATCGAGTGCGAAAAGCACAGAGCGCTCTTGTTTTTCGAACGGCAAGCGCTTACGATTCGAGTGTATATAATCCGTAAGCCGCGAGAGGAGGCTTGAATGTTTTTGAAATAGCGGGGAAAATATTTGTCCCTCCTCCTCTCGCTCGCACGTCCGCCGAATGCTTGGAAATGATACAGGGGTAGAGGCGGCGAAGGCGCACGAGTGAGAGAGATGCGGCGAAACGAGACGTGGAATATTCGTTTCGTACTTAATTTGAAATTTATACGCGGCAATACGCGTGTATCGCGGATGGTTATATGAATTTTCCAATCGTCGAAGCGCGCGTACTCAACGTTTATTAATAACTTTTATTTATTTTTTTTCTTTCTTTTTGTATACCGTACCGTTACCGTTACCGGGCATGATCGTTACTGTAATTGCATAATAATGAGAAGAAAGGTGCATTTTGTTTATGCAGTGAAGCGCGCTGACGAAAATACCGATGATTAATAAAGAAACGTTTGTAATTTATATATGTATACATATAGCGAACGAAGCAAATAGACTTATTAATATTTAAATGAATTTAATTTAAAAATTCGCCGAGTAATGCCGAAGCAATTACTGTAAACCCGGGCCCACGCTGCAGAGCGGAGGAGGCCGCGACCGGAGTTTTAATTAAACTTGTTTACATTTTCATCGTACACCCTGCCCTCGCCACGCGAAGCCTTTTAAAACTAGACAAACAAAACTTTTTACATTTTTCATTTTTCCAAGCGCCATTCAAGATTTTTTTATTAATAATGACTCAACCCCAACGCACTGACATTGTTCAAATTCAGTAATACACCGCAGGTATAGGAGAGTCAATCGAAGGGCCCGCAAAAAAAGCCGAAAAATTCTCCCCGCCCCCAAGCCCCAAGCACCCTCATTTCCGGAATAATTCGCGGAGAGATGTGTTGAAACAAGGAGGCTGCGAAATTACAGCGTAAATAACCCCTTAGCCCGCAACAATCGTGCGAATATGCTGGAGAAGCAACCGCGAGCGAGCGCATGCAGGTCCGCGGCCTTACACCCATAATCCCCTGTGAGGGGGAAATCCAAATCCGCGGCTGTACAGCACAAGCCCACGAAGCTTTCCTCGCGTCGTGGCCGTTGTCAAGCAAAACATGCAATCTGCGTATACGCTAATACTCATCAGACCTGGAAGGCTTAATGGAGCGTAGCGCGAGTGTAAGCGCAAGGTAGGCAGAGAGAGAGAGGTACCATCGGTCTATCGGTATCATTATACACAACGCCCGCAGGAGCAGCGCGCTCTCACCGACCGCAATGTATCTGTTTCGAGTGCGGAGAGCGAGCGTGGCATTCTGCCTCGTTTCCGCTCCCGGATCTCTCGACTGCGCATTTGGATGCGCGGCCCCGCCCCGAGGGCCGTTAATTACCCCTAGTCGCCGAATTAATTTTCGCCCGCTCCTTGTCAATGGAGCTGAAGCCCAACAAACGGCCAGCGCAGGGCTCGGCTGCTCTCCCGCCGTCCGTTCTTCCTGCCTCTCTCTTATACCCCCCGAAGCCAGTAGCGCTCTGTGGCTTGTTCCCTCGCCAAGTCTGCCATTCACGAGGCGCTCTCCACGCCTTGTCTCTTTCTTTTCTCTTTTAATTTTTGCTTTTATTTCCTTTTTTTTTATCTCTGCCCCAGCTGGTTGGGCCGCTTCACGAGGATAGCAATTTTTTATCCTCCGTTTCTTCAACCCGGACGCGCGAGGATCGATTTTTGTTCGGTCGCTCTCTCGGTCTCGGATAACGGGGAGGCTTTTTACTCGAGATTACTGTTTTGTTTCGATGTCTAACAATATACTATACGAGGCTTTGTGCGCTAGTCGAATCCTACACGAAACGGCATGAAAGCAAGTATCTAAGTATTTCGACGACTAGTCCGGACGAGAAAGAAAAATCGAGAGATAGAGGGGGCTTTGGATTACGATTGATTAATTGCGATAATTTAAATGTTGTTGAACTCGGGCCGGGTATTAAGTCGAACAGATCGAGAAAGAGGCGCAAGCTCGGGCAGCGAGGGAGAGAGAGAGAGAAAGAGAGAGAAGTTCTATTGGATGAAAATTTCATTTCGTCGTGCCATCAGAAGTTTTCAATGGATCAATTTAAAATTTCACGAGCGACTCAGAAACACATGATTCTATCGTGTCAACTTAAAATTGAAAAAAAAGTTTATCAATCATTCGCCGCGTTGGACCCCTGCGCTATGGACAGAAGAAGAAGAAGCAGAAAAAAAGAGAGAGAGAAAAATAAATAAACTCGTCGTGTGATCCGAGGAAAAATAGTAAATTGGAATATTAATGGAATATACTCGTATGCTCGTTCTTTAGCGAGAGTACATTTAACGAGGTTTATATACACATATACCTACGCAAATTCTAGACGTATGTTCCTTAATGCTAAGATCTCTCTCTCTCTCTCTCTCTCTCTCTCTCTCTCTCTTTCTCTCTTGCGGTGATAGGGGCATTGTTACTCTGATAAATATTGCACGTCTATTGTGAATGTAATTAACGCGGACCGCAAACTCATTCTCGCAAAATTTATGGAGAGAAGCGCGGCGAGTACAAACAATCAAGAAATTAGTCCATTAGCGTATTACTCGCAATAAAACTGTAATGTCCTTAATTATCGCTCCCGGCAATTTCCTGTATTTTGCCGCATCTCCCCCTCGCGCGTGCAGAGCTAAACGTCAGTTTTGACTTGTCGTATCTTTCAAGAATTTATCATCGTAAACTAGCTACCGCGCGCGCTAGGCATACTAATATAGCGCGAATTAGAAGCGTCGCGCGTTTGCCTCTAGGCTTCTATTCGATTGTCTCGCGCTCGTACACTAAATTTATACACGACTTTTCATTAGCCAGTTTCTGCGTCAGGGCATTCATCTCGAACGCACACTTATTTGCATTCGACAACATAAACAAATCCTATGCCTAAGGGAGAGCGCGTCTATATCTCATGAAAAGTGCAATCAAAATACTCGATATAGCGGCGCGGTTGGACTGTATGTTGATTGCAATCGATTATTGAGCCAATTCATCCGTCGGTAATTAAATAACGATAGCGTCGTAGTAAATTTACGATAGACAGTGGTTACCCGTCCAAAATAGCGCGAGACAAATACATCGTGAATCCAAGCGCAAAACTCAAATCTCTCGTCGTTACTTGTGGAAATTGAAATAAAAAAAAAAAGAAAAAGGTGCGTGCATCGGTGGTGAATTCAAGAAAAAGCGCTCGGATTTTCCAGAAGTCGGTCGAGCGTCGTGTCCCCCATGACAATCGAATAATCCAAATCGACTCGTTTTTTTATTCGTCTGCGAGTCACGCAGCTTTATTCTGTAGGGGAGGGGAGGGCAGCTACCACCACGGGGACAAAAGTGTCGCGTGTAAAATAAAAAGAAGTAAAAATAGGGTAAGCCTGACAGAAATTTGCAATGCAGTGAAATTTAACGGGAACGGGAGAGCGAGCGTGAGAGTGAGGCGCGCATAGCTGGCCCGAGGAAGCGAGGAGAGGTCATACAGGGTAGTCCGCTCGCGTTCCACGCATTTCGGACCCTGGCCTTTGACATTTATTGACGAACGCAAATTTACGAAAGTCGATAAAAATAAGCGCGCCCGCGTATACCGGCACATAGCTCGCCATCTCCCCCTCGTCGAGCGGAGCAGTCGACGCACACGCCCAGGGGGGCCTGCTTTTCAAAATCGATTATCACGCGTGCGCGCGAAAGCTTTATATTTTTTTTCCGAGGGGTCCTCTGTTGTTTGGACGTACTTCATCCCTCCGTCGGTCTCTCTTCCTCGTGCGCGCGCGCTCACCGCGTAGGCACGTGTCGCCAAAGGGAAATGCAATTAAAGCTCGCTCCCGCTTCGATTCAATTTCCACGAACGAGCGCCGCGCGCTGCAGCAGAGAGGCGCGCGCTCTATTCGGCGGCGGTACACCTGACAAAAAAAATCCCTGACCCCGTAATTAAGGACTGACCGTCCGGTTGACCAATTGTATAGCGTCACCATTGGCCCTCTTTGGCCTGCATAGATGGAATCCACGAGATATATACCAAGCTATATATGCCGTATTAATTGTTACGAAATTAGCGCCGAATGCAAGACCTGCCGAGTTATGCGCAGACCTGCGTACGGCTATCCTCTCTCTACCCCTTGTTCTCACGCAACAAAACGATCTTCGTACAAATAGCTTGAGAGAGAGAGAGAGAGAGAGAGAGAGAGAGAGAGAGAGAGAGTGAGCCCAAAGGTCTATGCCTCTCTGTGCGGCTAACTGCTTTCGGGAGCGCCTCTCTCTCTCTCTCTCCCTCTGTTCGCGGCGTTTAATTAAACTTTTCAAAATCTTATGAGGGCAATTAACGTCGCTAGTCGACTTTGAAACGAGCCAAGTGGATATCGGTTAATTTGTTAGCCGAGAGTCTATATTGGACTGCAAACGACAGGTTATGCGTGATAAGTACTTTCCCTCCGCCCACCACCATCACCACTCTACCGCCGTGCTATATATTCTTCCACTGCTATACGACTGTTAATTGAAAAATACACAGTTAGCTTTTTTATTCCGCCAACCTTTCTCATCCTCGTTCGTATGCTTAGTTTAATTAAATTTCGCCAAGGGACTTTTCAGAAACGAATATTGTTGCTTGAGTAAATTTAACAATTCGGGTGTTTAAGTTTGCTTAATAAGAACGAAACAATTTTAAATCTGGCTCGCGTTATAAGTTGGACGAAGGAGGAAGTAACAAAAAAAAAACAAAATTGTTGAACTCTCTGCAAGCTCATTAATAACATTAAAGTAAAATGCTCCGTCTGACCACACCCAGGTGTACTCTACTTTAGCGTAAGAGTAAGCTAAGCTAATTTGCGCGTTAAAATAACTCTTTATACTGCTTAATTTGAATTAATTAGTAAGAAAACAAGGCAAATGCATTTCCCCTAACCTTATTTATACTTAAAGCCTCGAGTTTAGAATTTTAGCTTCTACCTTTAAATTTCAATCTGACTATATATGCGTGTTGTAAGCAAAATACTATTTTTTAATTTATATATTTTGCTGAGCATATGTACTATATTCAATGGATTATACTCAAAATTTTGTAAACAACGAACAAAAAATTGGTTTATATATAACTCCCGAGATTAAATAAGAGCAGCCCAGCTGACATTCTAGTTTTTTTTGCAGCATTAACATTCTGTCGAATTTTACAATTTGATGCTTTTAATGGGAACATGTTATCAGTTTATACGAAATGTGTTTATTTTTTTTATAAACGTCAATATTGGCTTTTCATTTTTTTTTAACTTACATCTATCCAATTATTGATACGTTTATCCATTGATCATGTATCATTGTAAAGGTACATACACCTTGCGACGTGGGAAAATAATTTTTGGAAAGAAAAACAAGCGAGCTTGCAGCTCATTGCTGGTTACTCGCAACAAAATGGGTATTTGTAGCACAGCTTATATCAGCTAAAGGAATTACCAGTGTAAACAATGAATTTAATCTTTATTGTTATAAGGATCAGCTTCAAAGTTTTGTTTGAAAAGCAATTTCTGGCGAGAAAGTCGTCTTAAGCTAAGAAGTACTTTCCTTGTGCCTTGTTCTTTTTTTCAACAAAAGTAAATAGGATTTTTAGTTGGAAATGCTTATGCAATCTCTTTAGTACGAAATGCATGCAGAAAATGCATTTTAAGCGCCCGAACGAGTTGACGCGAATTAAACAATTTATTATAAAACCGTTGACAAACGATCATAATGAGAAAAGTTTTAACAACGCCTTTTTTTCGCTAAGTGAAACATTTTTATGTTGGTGAGCTAATTTGAAAATATCTGAGGAAAATGTTCATAAAGTTTTTCGAAAAGTTCGACGAAAACTATTCAACTTTCACCCCCGCGATTTCAACAAATCGATTCGAGATTTAAGACCGATAAAATTGTGATCACCAGACGGCCGCGTGTAATTTAACAATTTCGAATTACGAAGTCCAATAATCTGTGTTATTAAAACGTCGTAATACGATCGAAATTTTAATATTTTACATCACCTTTGCAACCGTAAATTATATTGATAAATTAATAAATTTTTTTTGTCATCAAGACCAGTGTTCGTTATTATTTGTCGAACTAACGGGAAGAGACAACGTCGAATAACTCACAAACGGCGATAAATATATATCATTAAACAAAATACGTTCATAAATTAGACCGAGTAATTTCGAAAGATTAAATTACTGCGAGGGCTTAGTTTTAGCCATAATAATCTTAATTAAATTTGTTGGCAATTTTGGCGAGATAAAAAAATTAAGCTTAATCCTAATTAATGTTATTACGCATGCAACACTGAACTTTTCAACAACATTTGCTTGACTTCAGCTCCGTATAGTAGAAACAACAAAGCCGGCTGCTTATTAAAACCGTTATAAAATTTATTTTCATTCGATTCCAAACGTCAATTATTTTTTTCCCCTCAAGCTTGCTTTTCTGTTTATCCTCCCGATAAAATTGCAAGCTCTCGAGAGGCAAATTGATGCATGTACACTAAACCCGCATATATTTCCCAAAATATTGCGATTGATACAATCAAGTTAGCCTCGCTATTATCCCCTCTTGCTTTATTCATGCTCCCGTGGAAAATCATAGCGATTAATCGTACGAATTCGCGTTTTTTCTCCCTCCCAGAGTACCACGGAATCCCAGGGCTAATCGTGCTTTCAGCCTGTTCTATCCAGCCTTTCGCAGCGAGACAAATTTGCCGGTTGGTCGTTTGCAATCCGCACACATAAAGCCCGTTTTAGACTGCATTGCACTTGGGGGGTAGAAGGTCTTCAAGTAAAGAGGCAAAAGCCACGTCCGAAGAAGGAGTACGGGGATGAAGCGAGTCCCGAGAGCCGTGCATTTTTCCGCGCTCTCGAGAGATCGCTAACGAAATGCCGTCACGCTTGAGCTCAGGCAAACGCGCGCACACACACGCAAACACATAGAGAGATATACACACAGCAGACGAAAGCTCAGAAAGGATACAGAAGCGAGTAAAAAGAAATAGAAGTAGGAGGTAAAGAAGAAAAAGTAAGGATAAGAGAGTTGACTCACTTAAATGGAGCATAAAGTGCGCACGGAGCAGAGAGCGCTGCTCCATCCCGCCGAAGAGCGTGCGCCGCATGTAAAGGCAAGTAAACAGCGATAACGGCACACGTGAAACATACCGAGGTAAGTGCTGTTGGTTAAGATCCAAAACAGCTTGAGCGGATCGACCATTAAAGAGAGAAAGACAGAGAGAGATAGTGAGAGAGTGCGAGTGAGAGGGAGAGAGCAAGCGCGCACGGGGACCTTCCGCGGTTATTACACGCAATCCCAGCAGCACGACCGATTATGCGCGCAAATGTTTGGCTCTATCTCTCTCGCTCGTCTCCTCCGGCCGGCAGCACAACGAGCACTCCAGCGTCTCACATTTTCACTGTCCCCCGCGCGCACTACAACTCCACAGCTGCACCAACATGCGTCGTCGTCAGCGTCATCGGCGACAACAACATTATCATCGTCAGCACTAGCACCAATCTATCACACTGGACACAATAGCCCTCACTGTATTATATGTAACGCTCAACACTCGCGACAGATTTGAACTATGACTCGCCGGCTGGTATAGGAAGAGAGAGCGCGCGCGGAAGAGCTGCTTCTCTCCCTGGCGCGAGAGACCGACTGCGACCGGGAGCGCCGCGCGCCACCCGGAGAGCCTCCCTTCCTCCCGCGCATGCTATATACCCCACCCACTTCCTCTTCCTCTCCGCCCCTCGAGATACTACAAAGTCCGGAGGGGCGAGTGGGGGTACGTGGGAATTGCCGTGGCGCGATCGCGGACTACTCCGACGACGATTTCGGACGCCTGTCATCGGCACGTTTTTACTCACTCCCTCTCTCTCTCTCTCTCTCTCTCTCTCTCTCACTCTCTCTCTTTGCCGGATTGCCTCTCGCTTTTTCCTCGGATCCTTCTTCTCCCCCCCTGCAAACGTAGCGATATCTCTCTTCTCTTTTTTCCAGCAGCACCTCGTTGACGGTGGCCGCTGTGCGACGTCGACTTATGTATCTACGCGGATTCCGCCGAATCGAAAACGGATGTCGACTTTTCGAGCTGCCTCAAGCAAATGCACGGCTCGACAAATTTTTAATGTGAAGAGTCCTGTTGACTCCGGATATACGTTTATATAGATATACATATACATCAACACTTTTTGCTTCTTCACTCGCGTTATCCTCGCGTATTTGCCCTATTTTTTTTCAGCGTCTCTCGATAAATCTTTTATCATGGATTTTCGACGGCTATTTTCTTGTTGTTGATGCTGCCCTTGCAAGGTTTTTATTATTTCATTTTATTTTTTCTTTTGCTTTGCGAAAACGCGAGCTTTTTGAATATTCGAAGTGCGTTGATTTTTCTACGTTGTTTATGGGATTTTCGTGTTTATTGGTTTTTTTTCATTTTTGCCCTCTGGTATTTCTATATGAATAGTACCGAGTGCATTTAAATATTTATCGTGTAAAATTGTACGTAAACCGAATGAATAACCGAAACCTATAGCTATGTGTTATTTTTTACATCCGAGCAAAAGCCACGCAACAAACTTTTACGCTATGACATTTACACGCGCTTTGTATTTATTCCCTTTAGAGCTAAATACCGTTGGTCTCGCTTTTCCGAAAGTATGTGCACGCATTGTAGAGTAGCTGCATCCTTGAAAGAAAAAAAAACTACGGGTGGCGGAGGGCTGATGTATTTTGTTCGCCGAGAGTATAAAACGTAAATAACGCGTTGGCAAAAATAATTTCAAGCCCGGCTGCACCGGCACCTTTGAAAAATGAACCCCTTGCGATATGCAAGTTCATCATCCGCTGTACGTACAAAAGCTGCGCATCTTTACGTGTTTTCGTATGCCCGGCTCGCTTCACCAAAACTTATTTCCGCTCTATCGGTATAGACGTTACAAAAAAAAGCAAAAAAAAAAAAAAAATTAAGCATAAAACCTTTTTTATTCTCGATTTCAAAGAAAGACCTCTTTATAATTTTCAAACCTACCTCGATGTCCTGCGAGTTTATGTCATTTTAAAATGAACCCTATAACCGCAACAATGATGAAGGTATATACGATCGGTTTTACATCGCAGGCTGGATCTAAGCCCGGAACCCGTCAAACCCCGAAACGTACGTGTGTCGTGCATGAATATGGAAATTCACAGAGCAGCGGATTCGGTGCCGAGGTTCTCTCTCCCTCTCTCTCCACTTTGATTCTTGGCCTAGTGCAGCAGTTCTGTTCTCTCTGTCGCGCGCGAACATTGTCCTCCCCAGGCCGGTCCCTCGTGTCTCAAGATCAGACAACTATGACGACAACGACAACGACGAGTACGACTACAGTGGCGACGGCAGTTTGCTCGAAGAGGAAGTTCGTTGTGTAACAAAGCTCGAGTAGTCTCGCGATAGCGTTTCGTATACGTTAAGAGCGAGAGCGAGAGAGAGAGAGAAAGAGAGTGCGAGATAGCTCGACAAGCCAAGGCGCGCGAGAAGTACAAAGTAAAGTTGGACTAGGGGGTGAGGGAAGAGACTTGAAGAAGCGACGGGGGAAGGTGTTGAGTAGACGAAAAAGGAGCGCGCACGGTCAAGAGGATGCGGAGACCGACGTCGGGGGCGCAACTACGCGGGAGAACGAGAATATAGAGCGTATAGAGACGCCACGAGGGAGCTGGCCTCGAAATTGATACAATAAGCGGCTGCAACGACAAGCCGACGGGGGATTCCCGAGGATATACGTGGGAATATAGCGATCGCCGCGTGACAAATGCGGCTGCGCGCCAAAGAGCGCGAGAGTCACCAGACGTACGGATAATCCCCTGCAGGCACCTCCCTTCCAGCGCGCACCTTCATCCACACGCGGCAGTTGTGCAGTCAATATACGGCGCGCGAACTCCTGCAAAATTCTCCTTTTCCATTTTTCCTGCGCCCTCCCTCTCTGTTTCGCTCCCCCCATTTATATCCTCTCGCGTTCCCGTCGTTTTTCCGATCCCGATATAGCGCTTTTTGTTTCATCCGCGCTTGCGTGAGGGGCGAGAGAGCGAGCGTATGCGCAAACTACACGCACGTCGGAATTTCCCCCGCCAGCCGACCGATCCTCCTCTATATACGCTATCCCGCTCGTTTCTACGGCTCTTCCCTCCCCACCCTCTGGCCTACTCTCGCCTAGATTCCAGCGTGCGCCGACTGCGATTTTTCCAACTTGGTAATTTTCGTAATTCCAGCCGCTCCCTCTCTTTCCTCGCGTCTCGTAGCTTCAGGACTCGAGCTCGCCGGGGCGGCTGGCTTTGAAGCTACACGCCTCGCGCCCAAGTCCCACGCGGCTCGACCCGTATTTTTAATCTTCGTCCTCCTCCTCTCTCTTTTTCTCTTGGAGCCTCGTTTTAATCACGAGCTACGCTCCTCGCGATTTTTTCTCTTCCTACTCATCCCTCCTCCCTTACTTCTCTCTTTCTCTTTCTCGCTCTTTCTCTTCCCTACCCCTTTTGGCCGCGTTTCTTAACTCGACAATTTGTCATGCGATTCCCGGGCGTGGGACGAGATATCGGGCTCTTGGCTTGTGTTGTCGTAAATAAAGTCAAATCACGACATTGCGACGATGTTATTTTCATGCGCGCTCTCCCTTCTCTCTCTCTCTCTCGCCGCAGATGTAATTTCCTCGTACCTCACATACAAGGCTGAAGAGTAATAGAGCTTTGGCGAGACAAAGAGGAGCGGAGAAGGCAGATTAATCTTTAGGCTTAGCTGAGTTATATGCCAACGCGAGTGGGCTTGATTTAATGGATTGTATACGCCGCCCTAAGCTGGGGCCGCATACTGTTTTTGGCTACTTTGTGCTTCTCCATGGAGCTTTTCTTTTTTCGGATATATACGAAATTCTTAAGTTGAGGGATTTGGTGAAGAGATTCAACTTGCTTTTTCTTTAGATTATACTTTTTGTTTCATTTTCTCGTTTATTCAATGTGTACCATTAGCGTTGTTTTATCTATTCTGATTAGCGACATTTCAAATTTAACGTTATCCAAATCGATTAATTACTCTCTCTGCACGACATTAATATTTAAAAAGCTATTTTCGTAAGTTGTAGGGTCTCGTGTTATTTAATTAATACTAATGTAGCATTGGTTTAGAGGAAATACCTATTGATATGTGTGCATTAACGCTAAGCGATTGAAAATGCAGGCAAGAATTTTATAATTTAGAGCATCAATCAAAACCAGGTCATCCGAGAAATTGTTGTAATTTTAATTCACGTCTATAATACGCGACGAAATTATTCGTGGGGATTAAATTCTCCCGGAGATTCAAATAATAAAGGAGCATATATAATAAGCCGGGTAATTAATGATTTAATTTGTCACTACTTTAACGTCAGTCATACATATATATATATATATGCGTATATAATGAACAATTTGTTAGCGAGTAAAATTTTTGGAAAAGCGAAATAAACTCCCGGGCGGTAGGAAAATCCGTAAATCCGGGGAAGTAGCTTTCGTTGTAGCGAAATTCCTGCAAATTGCGTCGATCTTTCTGTCACGTATTTTTGGAGAAAGCGGCAAAAGCGAGTTACAAGGTATACGTATATAACAACGACGTAAACTGACGTGTATATACGCGCTCCCGCGCGGGCAACGAGACTTTAAGCCAGCTAAATTTTCCACCTATTCCATCCTCGAGGACTAGAGACTCGTGAAATTCTCGTCAAAGGAAGAGGGGGGGGGGACGCGGGCTTGCCGGTGTTGCGCGCTTATTATCCCTCTGATGCGCGCGAACGAACCAAGGGCTCGTAAGCACGGTGAGCCGGAGAGAGGCTAAGTGCGTTAAGCTCGCCAATGGGGGAGGGGGGCGGATCTGCCGACGCAGGTTTTGCCCCGCGTAAATCTTTCAACGTCCGATCCGGCTTTCAATTAGCCCCGGCCTTTCCCATAAATAAAATCCCTCAACTTTCGACGCAAGCTCTAACAAACCCCCCCTTGGCTCTCCCTTCGAGCAGCCAAAGTGTGTATATAACTCATTCGACAAGAAACTCTGTTGACGCTTGATGTCGTTAGTCCCAGACTACAGCGGATCTCCGAATACTGCGATGTCTCTCTCTTGCGTACACACACATATACGCAGATATGGGAGGGGCCGGTAACGGCAGATAGAGCTGGACGTCTTGGAGCCGCAAGTTCCTACAAGCTCGATTCGACCGTACATCGATTGAATTATTCCATTTGTGTAGGGGGAGGAGTAGACGGAGAAGCAGGAGAATCGACGAGTTTGCGGCGACGACGCCGATTATTGATGCCGAGTTTCGACGTTGACTCGCGCAGCCGGAAAAGCAACGGTATCTGCCCGAGTCTTGTTCGACGAGTGATTAAGCGCGAGGAAAAGAAGAGGACGTTTGAGGTTAGCCATTTTTAGGTTATTTTTAAAGGTATAATGCTATTCAGTTTTTTTTATCCGGCGCTGCGCTTTGGCCGTTGAATATCGACTCGACGAGAGATAAGGGCTCTCATGTTTACTCGAAGAGCGTGTTGCCGATTGGTAAACCGGATAATAATGCTGTCGTAATAAAATATGACCCTTCCGGGGATGAAATACTAGATTTTGGTTTCTGAGCGACGCACCCTGGCGATAAAACGGAGGGGCTGAGCTAACGCGAGGGAAGGGAGGGGGGTGTGGCAAGAAAAATATCCCCACATTTTTCTTGAGGATTTGCAGGGCGATGAGATTTCAATATTTTTTCAATTCGAATCATCTGTAATATTTGTCGAGTCAGATTCATTTATTTGTCTCTTTTTTTCTTCTTTTTGAGGTTCAATTGAATAACCCGATTTTCCAAAGGTACATTAGAAAGTCCGATTGGATTTATTTTTATTAGGCTATTAATTTTCAAATTTTTGATCAAACGCTAGAGAAAGAGTCGAGTTTTAAAATGGGCCCAGGCCGTAAAGGAGTACGAACGTTCGTCGATATCAAAGTAGAATTTAAATCGAAACTTTCTCATTTACGGCGAGCTTTTTTATAAATCTATAAAAAAAAGTAAGAGAGGGAGAAAGAAAGAAAAAAACGAATGTAGCATACTTATACATATACTCATTGAAACTTTATCGAAGTTCGAAAGTACTTTTTTCAGGTTGAAGAGAGCCGGGGTAGTGTGGGGGAGGGGGTGGAAAATAAAATAAACCGAAAAAGCTGAAAGACTACGTATTTAGAGGCGTATTAGGGCTTTGTAGAAAATGTAATTTGATGCGCGGAGATAATATTGCACTTCGAACGCTCGCGAGGTTTAAGGCAAAGGGGAAACGCAGTTACAGGCTTAAACGAGCCCTGTTACTCGGACTTAAAAGCGGTGCAAGTTTGAGCGTAGTCGTTTAGTTATAATGAGTCTTTTAGGGGCGAAATTCGTCGTTAAGTTTCTCCATACGCGTGAGGCGAGGCAAAGATGGGGGGGGGAGGGGGGAGCACGTACATAATGACTGTAAACATCGTTATCTCCAAAGATTAAATAACCAAAAAGCAAGATCCTCGTTTTACTTTGGTTGTTTTTTGTCTGCTCTTACGCTTCAAAGAGAGAAGCAAAAAAGGAGACAAGCAAACGAAAGTCTGTTCTTTAATTAACAATAAACATGAGGAAAAAAGCAGCGGTCCCAACTACATATTTTTCCTTATCAGTTATCTCCGGGTGCTTATCGGGCGTTACGTAACTCAACTATATATACATACACATCGGTGAATAAGAAAAAAGAATGGCGTTAATCGGGCGTTTAAGGCCGAGACGCTATTTGGCCTAATTTACGTTCGCGCTCGGATTGCCAAGAGTCAGAGCAAGAGACCGACGCGGAACAGACGGACGACGACGACGCCGGCGGTAACTCGGTTCTCATCTCTCTCTCTCTCTCTCTCTCTCTCTCTCTCTCTCTCTCTCTCTCTCTCTCTCTCTCTTGCTTCACCCTCGAGCGTGTCCCAAGCGAGTGTCGCATTCGCCGCGCGATACCCCGAGCGGAGATTGCTTCCGCCTGGGGGTCGGAAGTTCATTTCCATCGGACGCACGGCAGTTGAGAGCGGCGAAAGGAATAATCCGGGGGTGGAGAGAAAAAAAGGCTAAACGCGCCGAGGAATTTGTCCGATGCTGGTCTAATGAAGTCACCGTTCTCCCTCTCTCTTTCGTGCCCTCCCACACAGCCGGATGTTAGGATGGAGCGACGTATACGTATACTCGTTACTATCTGATGGACGATAGAGCCTGGCGTATTTATCCGTACACGTAATTACTCCCGCGGCGAACTTTTCCCATTCGAGCCAGAGGAAGAGAGAGAGGGAGGGAGAACTATCTCTCCGAATTTATTTGGAGCGTCTTATATATCGCATACTTGCGGCCAATGTCCTCTTTTGGCTTCCGCCCATCTGCCTCGCGTTCATTTAAAAGGTAGCCAAGCCCCTCTCTACACCGTTTTCACTCGGCCCTACAGTTAAGCTCGGCGATCCTTTTTACGCGAGCGCGTAAAAAGCTTTCTACATGTACCCCAACCGGAATTCCCGGGGCCGATCTCATCAGTCGCTCAAAAACACGCGCATGTATATATATCTACCTGAGCGTAGTGCATACCTCCCTGATACTCCTCGATATACTGGGACTTTAATTTCCGCTCGCTTATCATTGCTATGGAATAAAAAAAAGAAGGATAGAGCGATACAGGAAGAGGAGGAAACGGAATAGAACGTTTTTCCTCTGATAGCCTGTGTGTATCAAGATAGCTCCCAGTGGAACGTCACAAAACACACGAGATGTTTATCGAGGGGGATGCGAGATCAAGGACGCGTGTAGGCACGTTACACGCAAATGGTATTAAAGCATATAGGAAATGAGGATAAACGTTTGTTCCAGCATGTTTCTATTGCTTATCGTCCTTTAATTTTTTTTTGTTTATAAATTATAAGCTAAATGTTAAAAGTAACAATTTCGGTTAATTCGGAAAAAATTATTGAGAGTTTCTACTCATGGTAAGCTTTCGGTGGCAGAGTATTTCATCCGTAGCTATCGATTACAAAACAGGTGTGTTTTCTCGCAAATAAGTTGTAGAAGTAAACGAGTACAAGTGCTTATCCCTGTTCTTTATCACTTATTCCACTTGCGTGTAACGGGCCGTAAGGAGAGTTTAAGTCTCGACGAAAGAAAAAGAAAAGAATAAAGAAAAAAATAAGAAAGCAGAAAAGAGCAGAGAGCTGTTGGAAGTTCGGGCTGAATTTACGCAGCGAGTCGCAGGAGACGTTCCGCATTCGAGCCTCGGCCACTTACGTAAGTGGACGAACCTGAGCGAGCAAAGAGGCGGACGAGACAAGAGAATCGGTAGGCCGGCCTCGAGGAGGTTCGAGGAGTCTCCGGAGACTAGCGGCGCATGCGCGAGACGCCGGGAGGGAGCTTTCTGACGGCGATTTCCGAGGCGAATCCGTGGGCGGCCGCAGGCCAAGAGTGGCCTCCGGCTTCGAGTGTCAGCGCGCGGCGGTGCGCCGACGACAAGCCTCTCGCTGCAGCCCGAGTTCATTCTTGTTCGCTCCTCTCTCACGCCCGTAGGCCATCCACTGCTGCTGGCTCTGTATGACGGCAGAGCCCCCCTCCTACTCCTTTGGGGGGAGAGCTCCGGATATCGAGCGGAACAAATCTACACTCCCCTCGCGTTATTTCCAATTTATCGGTAATACTTGGCTGTCTCATGGAGCAAAGTCCTCGGCTCTCTCTCTCTCTCTCTCTCTCTCTCTCTCTCTCTCTCTTCCTCGTCTCTTTTATTGCCGGCAGGCTACCTCGCCTCCTTCTCAACCCCTCTACCATCGACCCGCTCTTCACGCTTTCCTCTTCTCTCCTTTTTCCACTTGTTCCCTTGGCTTCTTTTTAATGACGCGACGGACGATGAAATATTTCCCGGTGAACGCGGAATTTTTCACGAGAGAGAGAAAGCGCCCGCGCGCACGCGTCCATACATAAATTTTTCTTTCCACTTAAAATTCACTTCGACGTCCCGAGACAGGGTATATGTGTGTGTATGCGAAGTATGAAACGATGAACTCGATGTTTCCGACGGCCAGACGCAGAGCTTGGCAGAGCTTCTTTTTTCTTCCGCCTGTTTAATTGGTGGTGAAATTTTTTATTTTTCGGACAGTTTCGTGTTTGACTTGCTTGCTCTTAATAAATTTTTGCCTTTGTTTGTTATGAAACTTTTTTTTCTTAGTTTTTATGTAGTTTGGAAGTGCGCATATTTTGCGAGTTGTTGAAAGACGCAATTTTCAGAGAATTTTAAAATAAATATGCAGATGGCGTAAAATTATTTTGAATGCGCGCGTTAATAAAGTAAAATATTCGAATAAAATTTCAATCTAACAGTCTTTAATACTTTTCATTTTTTGGAAAAAAAAAACTCGAGGAATTCAAGTAAATTTTTCATTCGAAAATATAATGAACTGAAACGTTATTACCGAGACACCATAAACACGTTAGATAAAACATATTTTAAAACTTAATGCCTGTACATTTATGTTTTTGAAGAGCCTTAATAATTTTACGCCCAACACCCTAGACCTTTTTTTTTCATTCTCGAAACGTTTGCTAACAAAATTGTTTATGGTAATAATAAACGTAACGCAGTCATCCATGTTTAAATTTACAATGCGCTACAAAATTATTGCCGCGGCGCACACGCGCGCGCTCTCGTCGCGCGTATACCTAAATTTATAAAAGCGATAAAAATTTAATTAACCCGATGATTTGCGCAGGAAAATTTAGCGGCATAAATAACACGTGCTGATACGAGTCGCATAAAATATAACGGCCACGTGCTTAAACTTTCGAAAATTCACTTATCCGCTATCATGCGACTCCAGGAGCATATTTATGTACAACTTTGCCAGAGGATCATAGTTTAAGAAGCGGGAGCGCAACTTTTGGCACGTACCGCGCCCCCCCCCCTGTGTAACAGCTCATAGAAAATGATAAGTTATTTTTACGTCAAGAGACTTTAGCTTACCCCCTCACCCGCCAGTAGCGAAGTACTGTAAATTACATTTACGTAATGTCAAAGCCTCGGGGGACAGTTGCGAAAGTGATGCATATTGAAAATTTCCTTGGAAATCCTCGGAATTTTCAAGCGCCGTTTAAACGACTGTAGAAATCTCCTTGCGCGCGATACAGATTTCGTTGGCGTGATTTTGAAATGTTCGAACGTATTTCGACGGAATTTCTGATAATCATACGTCGAAAGACGTTTGCCGAAATATCTGTGAAAAAAACTAAAAAATTGCATAATCCCTTACGAAAAAAATCATTAGTGAAATCGGTTGAAAATCGATGGATTCGGAATCAGCTCAATCGGAGCCGCGAGTATATCGACGGCATACAAATCCGAAATTTCTGCCGCTCGGCGTGGCAGCAATAATCGACGCTTAAATTGATTACGTATACATGTGCAGGCGAAAATGGAAAACTACTAGCCGCGAAATCAATCCTCCGATTAATCCATTAGATTCATATCCCCCCTACCCCTCTCCCAATAACGTTTTCATTTCAATGTAAATCGACCGAGTTAAGGATTACGGGTGGAGCTTTCGATTCACATGCGTCCTCGACCAGGCCCAATGGATCTGACGCCCTCTCTCTCTCTCTCTCTCTCTCTCTCGTCCTCGACGAGTAATTTTATGCTCTTGGCTTTATGGCTTTCCGATATTTTATCGAGCAAAGAGGAGGGCCGTCAGGTAATTGCCGCAGCAATCGCCTCTTCTGTACCCTTCCTGCCACTAACGCGATTGCAAATACTCGCGAGCCTTTTTACGCACTTGTAAAATCTCATATATGGCCTACGAGAAATTGATGAAACATGTACATGTGCTCCAGCTAGACAGTGACGAACGGTTTTTACCGTTTGACAACGTATATCGTTCGCGTATGCGTCGAGTGAGCACTCGAGCAAATTTCAGTGGCCTGCTCGCGTATTCGCGTAAACTTGAATCGTCCAAGTCGTAAAAATACATTGTTTACGCAGACAGACATAGACATTGTTTACGCATGTAGTTTTTCGACTTTACTCATGCGCCGCCGATGGTGCGTTCCAAGAGCTTCGAGCCGTGGCGCGCGTATTTCCCAATTCAAATGAATTTTCAATGTGACGAGTAAGTAAACGTTAAAATGGATTTACTATAATGACGTTCCATATCTCGGGTTCGCCGAAATTCGTAAATAATTTGCAGTTTCCATTACAGTTGAAAGCCAAGCCTGCAGCGTTAGTATAGGTTAGAAAACTTTGGTATGCTTTGAGTTCCGAGCTTTTAAGTGCAGTTTAGAGGTTTGATTAATGATTTTTGCACGCGCGTATACCGTAGCAGGATGATTGTTTGATTTGCTCTTGTAATTCCCATTAAACTGCAGTCCTTTCTCTCTATTGTTTCAAATACATTTCTATAAGCACTTACGTAATTCAAATACTTTGAAGACTAAACTTTAAATGCTTCATCAGCTTTTAAACTTTTTCAATACTTCATTTCAGTTCAGACGATATAGTGGCTCAACTAGTCGGTAGACTAACATCTATATTCTTTCAGAGAGACAATTCTTCTCTTTCCGTGTAAAAATTTCATCCGCACGTGAATTATGAAGATATAGACATATACGGCAAGGATACAAAATGAATCTTTCGGTAGTTTCTCATTAAAAAAGACGATAAATTTTGAGATTACCGGCTAAATCGAAAATTCTCTATGGCCTTCATCATCGTTAGAGTGGATAAAACGAAAGGAGCGGAGAGAGAGAAAGAGTAAAAGAATCAGGGCTCATCCTTGCTGGCGCGATTCATTGTATCGGCGGGCCAAGAGCAGCAGCTGCCCTACTTTAATTAAGAATCGAAGAAAAAGATAGCCCGACAAGGCTTTATGATCCCTCGAGAGATATCCAGAGAGAAAGACATAGGTGCCTCAAAAGCAATGCTATTGAGTTATAGGAGAAGCTTCGTTGACAATCTCGTCACGTTCTCTCTCGGCCGAAATCTCATCCTCGAGATATGGGATGACGAGAGGGGCAAGGGATCATCCACTATTCGAGCTCTCGAGTATATTCCACCGCGTGAGCCTTTGCGAGTGTCAAAGTCTGCCATTAAGCCAGTTTCCATCTCCATAACTTATACAGGGACGCGATTGGCTTCTTTGTCGTTTCATTTTTAATATTGTTGCGATAGCAGTATTAATCCTATATCACGTTGCGTCAACTATTTTGAAGCACTTAGCTTTAGAAATTGAACCATAATGCATCAGGCTTCTAAACACACAAGCTAACTCAAGTTTCCACATACATCCTTCCCAATACACAACTCGTACCCTCACTGGTTGTGCTGCTCTCCTGTGTCCTCATTACATTACAGGTCACTTAGATTGATTGACTAATGGTGCTGACGTCTCGACCCTGTGTTGGTTGTAAAAGTAACTTTAAAAACGGAGCTTGCAAATATTAGCTGTGAAAACCCTACAATTTTCATCAAATACGTACAATCTCTCAATCAAGTAGCGTATACTTGTCTTGGTAAGATAAATATCCAACTTGAATTGAAGTAATTCGAAGTTTTCCGACACTGAGACAATATCAGAACATCGTTTTTATAACAAATTACAATTTTAATTTTGTTCTATTCGTTGTCTTTAAATACTTCATGAATTTGAGGTTTGTTAAAAGAGAAAGGTTAAAATAATTTGGAAAAGGATGTATTGTATTTTATTTGTATTATTGCATCGTTTTACATCGCCAAGTTCATGAAATATACCCTCCGTCGCAGAAAAAAGGTATTAATTTTGCGTTAAGCGTCTGAGCCGTTTTGGTTGAAAGTACTATTATGTATTTTAATTCCTACCCGTGCTCATGACAACGAAATTAACATGCGGAATTTTAAAAATTAAATCTAAAAAGTGTGCTCTCTTTGGTCTAAGTTTCCTTAACAATTTCGAGTTACTGCTAATGAAATTGTGCTCATTTCTTCAAACATACGAATTTATATACCTTAGTATAATTCCTTCGTCTCTAAAATAAAAATAGAGTGAACGTTTATGGTAGCTACGTACCAAGGAATCGACAACAATTTTTTTTAACCGGAAAAGTCTCTCGTTATAATATGAGCTCAGAAAGAAAAGAAATGCTCTAGATGTAGTAGTTTATTATTTGACTTTTTTATATAATTTTTCATTTTGCTGAAGATGTTAAATAAAATAACATTATTGGTAAATTTTTAATCAAGTGTTCTTCCAGAAAAAAGTTGTCAGTTTAATAATTTCAAGAGAAAACTCTTATTCAACAATAACTAGGAGCGTTTGATGCAAAAAAAAGTTATATTGAGAGAAGCGCGATAAATGAAAAACGAGATGTTTTATTCGCGAAATGAAATTTTTAAAGTCAGCTCACTCATAAATCTTTGAAGATCAAATGAAATTACGCATTACCTGGAAAATATAAAACATCCTGTGTATTTAGCAGACGGAGAGAGAGAGAGAGCGCTTGTTCCGGGCTTCCAATAAAAAAAAGAAGAAATAATTTCTACGAAATTTATTGCGCGTTAAAAATGTTTAATATTAAAGAAAAATATTTTATCCGTATAATGGTTAACCACACATATAACGTCCGTTTTTCCAAATTTAATGAAAAAATTTTTACAAAATTTCGCGCACGCTACGAAACTATTAAAAAAGAAGAAAAAACGTTGAACATTTTAATACATCCAAAATTTTCAACGAAAAATTATGACTTTCCTGTAACATCGAATTTCATTCTTTTTAAACGTTCAGCAAGATCTCCTCCAGCGATTCCATTTCAACAGTACAATTCTCCTTTGCATTTAAAAGAATATCCAATGAAATTAAATTTGTCGGGGCGAATGTTGAAGCGCTCGGGGCAAGGTGGGAGACTATAACGTACAACAGTCGTATCAGAGGGCGATGGTTGTGGGGGAGGGTATAGTAGTAGTCAAGGAGTGCATTGCCGCGCGTGCCCTGGGAAATTTACGAAGCGGGCCTTTTTTATTTCCTTAATTCCGTCCTGTAAATTGTTTGGCTGCTTTACAGCGCCAGACCACAGAGCGGCAAGATGGGTCCATACATCGTGGAATTCCCAGCCGTGGCTTCGCACCTACACGACGTCTTGATTAGAAGTGCGCCTGTCATGGAGGTTGGGAGTATCAGGAGTGAGAAAGAGAATAGAGGGAGAGGGAGTTGGGTTACAGCTGCTAACGCTGCGGGAAGGAAACCACAGGAGAGCCAGGATTCGAGCGGAGTCTCGAGCATGTTCGGGTCAAGTTCGAATGTTTACGCGCTATGGGATTTCGCATATTTTACGCGGGGCTCGAATAATACTCTCCAAGCCAGAGCGCGGGCTATCGGCAATCCGGCGCTCGCCAAAGCTCAGCCGTTTCGAATTTCAATCCTCGCGCTTTTATGGTAAGCCGAGTGAATACGAGGAATTCGTTATTGTTGCAGTTCAACTATTTTTGCTTGTAAGCCCCTTGTAACATTTGTTTTTTTCAAATTAAACCGCTCGCTCGGTAGCTATGATTTTTAATCGAATCAAAAGTTCTGACAATCACTCAAATTGATGGTTCTTTGTTTGTTAGCGAGACCAAAATTAGAAAAGTTTTGTATGTTTTATTCTTTTCGATTTACTTCCACTTTACTCGATAAAATGGTCAGTATTTCTCGGTAGTCCTCAATTTACTCATACCCGCGGATATATAAAATATCGAAAAAACAAATTCGTGGCGTATACAAAAAACAGATAAATAAACATTGTTCTCATTCCCCTGGCGAAAAAAACGCGGCAAGCATATTACAGTCCTAACGGAAATGTCAAATAAATTCGATCGTTGTACCAGCGCTTCTCGGTATCTCGGTTTGGCGTTAGGATTTTTAATCCTCTTGAAACTGTCGCACAGCCAACGGGTTATACCGCGCAAAAGTCGAACAAAAGCATTTCCGAAATTTAGAGCACAATAAAGAGGTCGGCCGCTCTTTCTCTGGGCACATCGAAAGATACTCCCCCCAAGCTCTGGATACTACTCCGGTCTGTACAGGCAGAGAGAGCCGTATAGAGCCATAATCCGTGCCAAAATCGAACGGGTCGACTCTTTATCCCGTCGCATTAAATTTTCCCCTCTATTTGATCTTTAATATCGTAGCCGGTGCGCTAGTTCGCCGAAGTACGCTCTCTCTCTCCCATCCAGCAATTATTTCCCTCCGGTGTGCGCAGCTGCATTGCCGGCGTCGTTCGCTTTTCCGATACACCCTCACACAGTCATACGCATATACACGTACATCGTACGGGTTATTCTCGAGCACACGTTTTCATAAAGCGAGATGTATGCGCGTTATCTTGGGACGCCAGCATCGCGGCTGATATGCCCGCCCATCGATCCTGTCTTAGCGGCTTTGAAAATATCTCAACGGCAGCCTGAGCTCCGGAGTTTCCGACGCGACGATGACAGATAAAGACGTAGGTACAGCGCGAAAAACGGAAAAAGCTGGAATCGAGAGACACACGTTGTCGGTCGCGGGGTACACGTCACGCGGCTCGTCCTTGAGATACGACCCCTCGAATACGCGATTTATAATTTCCGACTTATCCATAGCGCATTGCGAAGCTGCTACCATTTCCTACGCGACCTCCTCCGTAGAGCTCGACCCGACGAACGTCACGAGTAAAGCCAGAAACGTCGTAGCGTATGTATGTAGGAGATAACCGCGCATCTCGAGCATATGAAAAGCGAAAAGTCAAACGCTAGTCGAGCGAAAAAGAACAATGAACGTGGAGCTGGAGAACGCGAGGACGAGTCTAAGAAGAGAAAGGCAGATGCGTGGTCTGCTCGCGGCTCGGGCCCGGGTAATGGCCCGGCAAACGGTGCGAAATAATTGCGCTCATTACTATCCTCCATCACCCACCCGCCCCCCGGAAGTTTCCGCTCCCTTTATCCGTTGGCGTAACGGTCACCCACACACTAACACACACATACGAATACGTAGAGATCGAGTTTAGCATTTCGTTACAAAGAAAGAGCGCGAGCGTACATCGTCTATATGCCCAGTGGAACTTCGCTCTCCCTCTCCCCCCTTTGTTACCCGTTTGCAATGCGTTCGGAAAGCTGCAGCCGTTAAGCCGCGGAGCGCGCGCTTAAAAAGTTTGCCCTTTCCACTTGTTATCCTCCCCCCACCCATCTCCTTCTGCATCGGCAACCGTTTCTTCCCTCCGCCTCGCCCCCCCCCCTCCGTATACGCTCTTTCCCGCGCGCGCGCGTCGTTTGATAAAGTTTCGAAACTCTCCGGATCAGCGCCGCGGCAAAAGAGCCAACGGCGTGTATATATACAGCACTGTAGCGAACGGGAGATTCTCTTCTCGCGGTATACATGCGCTGGCTGGTATATGTGTGTGTGTTGGTAAGCGCGTGCATGCCCGTCTTTGCCGATGAGCATTTGTTTTCGCTCGGCCGACGGACTTGCCAGCTTTGCGCCCTCTCTGCGAGAGCTTTCTCGCCCCTTTCCGCCCTGCCCCGCTGTATAGCAGGGCGGCCGCATTAATGAGAGGAAGCGAGCCTTCTGGCTGCTAGATTCTCTGGCGGAGATGTGTGAGCTCGTTTCTGAGCTGACCGAGGCTGCCGCTGCTACTGCTCTTGCTCTGCCGGCACTGCAAGGGTGTGTACGCTCTAGGAGACGCGCGCGCGTGCAGGCTACGATAAATTGCGGAAAGTTACGGCAACGAGATTATCCGCAGCTAGCTCTCTCTCTCTCTCTCTCTCTCCCTTGCCCCCCGACCCTCTTTCTCTCTATCTTCCGCATATAACTGCGTTCTGCTGAATTTCCGGGACTCGGGGCCAGGCTGCAGAGTCGAAATTGCAAGGGAACAATCGCCGCTGGGGATTAGCCGTCGTTGCGCCGACTCGGCGAGATCTTACTTACGAAAACGTGGATGCTGCGCAGCCCAAGTCGATCTGCTATGGCAAGCCGAGGATAATGGCACGTGTAGCGCGCGCCCTCGCTACTCCTATATCTATAATGTGGCTTTGTAGCATTTGTGCTTTTCTCACGACGAAGCTCATCGAATTCGCTGGACTGGCGTGTATTGTTTCGAAGAAGTATCTCTATGCCTTTTTCCCCCCGAACCAAGAGAACATATAATACTGCTGAATTTTTCAGCTGATGCATCGCCGGGGAATGTATTGGGACACACGCTCTCGCTCGCTCGCGAGCCTGGAATTTCGATTTACCGACGTCGCGTCTTTCCTCTGCCGCGACCCGGCGAAAGCTTCGACCAACTGACTATCGAATTTTATATTGTCAAAGAGAAGCGATTTTAATAAAATTCTTTTCGTTTTTCCAGCATTTATTTCGCGTGAATGTAATAGCGGATTTGTAAACTAGTTATAAAACTATTACAATTTTTAATTGGAGTGTTCTTTTTTTAAATTAATTAGTAATCCATTCAATTGCCATGTTAATTGTTTTTGTTTCGTGTTTTATAGAAATTTTTGCATTATTAGATTTACCAATTTTCCGTGGGTATAGATTTGAAAAAATTTCAACAATTTCTTTTGTTTTCCACACACTTGTTTTTTTTTTGTAAAATCATAACAAGCTCTATGCGTATTAGTTTAATTAAATTTTATAAAGCTCGCGCGTCTAGCTGAAGCTCGTTATACGTAAGCATTAAGAGCGTACATATACACTTTCTTTTACTCGCCCTAACGATACAAAATGTAACGCGTGCATTACAGATTATTAAAAATTTCCGGTTGGCTAAAAGCTCGGAAAGTCGCTTAAAAATACAATGCGCAAAGCCAAGGAATGAACAATATCCATTAGCCATAGGAGCTTTAGCCTTAGCCCTGTCAACGTAAATAATTACTATAACCTACTTATAAACTAATTTTGCATAAATTAATTATGGTTTCAAAGGTGCACCTTATAAAACATCGCTGTAAAAAGCTCTTGCTTTGATAAATAATTATCTTCCGCTTTTTCACATACAAAAGCGGTTTTTCTTCGATAATCCGATTTGCTTTATCAAATAATTCAACTTACCTTTCGACTCGTAGTAAATTCAATAATCGCAAGAAAGTACGAGAGAAATGCTTAATTTATACATGAAGCATGATAAAAGGAAAGGTCGCGGGTAAGAGGTGTGCGTGGAGGACAGAACGGCGGATAAATCGGCGAGACGAATAGGGAGAGATAGAGAGATGTACATACCTGAGTTGGGCTGATTATTGCTGTTTGGTCTAGCTGACGGCGCCCCGTCCCTGGCTTCGACTTCGAGGGCGTAGGCCCCTTGCTTCTCACGATCGAAGACGACCTTTGTGAAGATCTCGCCGGTATCCTGGTCGATCTCGAAGTAGTCCTTACCCTCGTTTCGCGTGCTGTTCACGATGTAGTACGTGACCTGCACAAAATCGTCCCCTCCGTCAATACGCAGAGCCGAGTTATGTTGGCCAGAGGTGACTCCGGGAGCTTATTTTTCTTCGCGCGCGCACTCGAGAAAGCGAGAGAGCAATAGAGCCTCCCCCTTCCCATATCCCGGAGTATTCGCAATTCGCAACTCGTGTGTATACTTGCTGTGTACAGCGCTGGGGGGAGCTTAATGGAAAAGACGTCGGCCGATTTATTATTTCGCGCCGGAGAGGCAAGTTTTGTTCGGTGTCGAACTTTCTTAGAATTAGAACTGTTCCGAAGCCCCCAGCAGTGCCCCCTCCATCGCCATCCCCGCACTTGTCGTCCTCGACTTTGCCAACGTTTTAATTCGTATTAATAATCCTACGCTTGAGCTTCCAAACTCCCTCCTGCTCTCTCTCGAAGACTTGACACGGGGGTAGCGGCCGAGGGACACGCTCTCGCGGCCAAGTTTGCGAAATTAAGTTAATAAGCACTTCGGACCATCAGCAACTACTTCGAAGAGAGGAGAGATGGATGAAGAGGGAGAGGAAGAGAGAAAGAGAGAGAGAGAGAAAGAGAGAGAGATAGGGACTATAGGCGGGTTAGTCCGTAGTTTGTGCCGTCGTTAATTGCATTCGGGCATGACGAGTGAGGAGGAAAATGAGCAATCGCAAAGTGAGCGACGGATGATCCTTTTCAAATAAACAACGTCCTTGCCGCGCGGCTTTTCAAGAAGAGATTACAAAAGCATGGATTGTTATCAAGACAAAAGAGGCTATAAATGTAGGGAGATAGAGAGAGAGAGAGAGAGAGAGAGAGAGAGAGAGAGAGAGAGATCGCGCGCTGATGAAAGCTCATCTCGAAGTCGAGTGTCTGGGCGGAGTGTATTAGAGGGGCTTAAGGACGCTCGGACTGACCTTATTGTTGGGTACGGTGCCGTCCTTGTCGATAGCGTTGACCTGGGTGACTTTGCTGCGGACGGGCTCGCCCTCGAGCACGGTCTCCTGCTCGCGCTCGGTGAACAGGGGTATCTCGTCGTTCACATCCTCCAGCATGATGTAGACCGTGGCCTCCGAAGCGAGCTGCTGGGCTCCATTGTTCTGATGTCGACGACGGCGTGTAGTGGTGGAGGTGGTGGTGCCAGCCCCTCCGGGCAAGCACACATACGCACACAAGCTTGTTAATCGAGAAATACCTATTGGCCGGACTCGTATACCGAGTCGACGGTCTATTCTTCTTTTTTTTATCCTTTTTTTTCTTTTTATTTTTATAGTCGCATTTCGTTTGCAGCTGTGGCTTTTTTTTGCAGGCGAGCGCGCGGCGGACGTTTGGTTGCGAAAAAATTGATATTCCGATCTCTGCGGTGAACATGTCCCGTATAGATCGAGCTCCGGTTGGGATGTATTAAAACGCGAATGGGGATCGATGGCTCGCTCTCTCCGGCTTTTCTAAATTAGAGAGGTTTCTTTTCTCTTGCTTCGTTTATTGTTTCGTTTTGGAGATTCGAGCTTCGAATTAACGCGTCGACTCAGCGGGAGGCTTGCCGTACGAGAGATTTTAGCTTGATTTTGTTGAACAATTCGGTTTGTTCTTGCGGAAATGGTAATTGAAAGGGTGGAATATGCAAAAGTTGATGAAATGCAAATTTATCTTACGGTTTTCACCTAGTTACCTGGCTTTTGTATATTTTGATTTGTTTTAAATTTTTATCGTTTGTAACGAAAACAAAAAGTTCGAATCTACGCGTGCTACATAAAAGAAAATTTAAATTAAAATACAAAAAGAAAATCGTATAAGCTCGAGAGCGATTAAAAAAGGGACCAGAGATATTCCTAAAAACCCACTTCAAATAACAATGTGAATTTCCAATCGGAAAATCGTGTCTCGAATATTCTATCTATTTCAATCTGACCGCGACGAATCAATAGTATATATACGCTGAAATTCTTGGATCCATTGTTACGCACTAGCTAATAATATCTTTTCTATCGTGTGTGTTTCGAGGCTGTTAATAGAAATTCAAATTTAATTATTCGCGATAATACTTTACTTTTATTTACGGGGGCCTCCCTTTCGGTCTCCTCTGTATATCACGCGTTCAAATTGAAATATGTCCGTAATGCATGGATTTGCAATAAACCTATGAATCTCATTCGGTTCCATTATATTAGGCAAATTAGCCTCGGGTTAATATGCAAATAAAGTTAAGAACGTATACATCCGCGCGAGAATTCGGACCGAAAGGATTCGAATAATTCGATACATATACACAAGGCGGCCAAATAAAACTGCAGAATACGAAATGCGACTATATACAGCTCGCGAAAACGCGATTAAAGCGTAGATCGCGCGAGAAAAACGTGGAAGTGTCAGGGAGGGTGAAGGAGGGGGAAGAGGAGTGCGAGTGGCATGCGTGATAGCTCGTACCTCGACTCTCACGGTGAGATTGTACTCCTTTATGCTCTCGAAGTCTAACGGATGGTTGACCTTTATGTCCGCCCAAGTGACGTCTTTCTCGTTGCGCTGTTGCAGGTAAAACGTGTGGAACTTGTTGGTTTGGGCCGTCGAACCGGGCATTAAGTGGTAAAATACGGTCGGATTATTCTGGATGCCGGAGCTGTCGACAGAAGAATTTTTAGGTCAAGCGGGTTGTCGCGGCATCCCCCTCGCGAGGCGCGCGCGTGCAAGCGAGATTCGTCACAATGAGTTACGTTGAAAACAAAAAAAAACGGAAAATATTTGGAAAATAAAATTTAGTAGATTTTGAGAACGGAAAATATTAATGATGTTGTAGCTTTACTTTATTGCTTTTGCATTTTTGTTTGCTCTTTACCTACACTATGTATTATATGGATGGTCATTTTATACAGTATTGATATATAGTTACACCGACGAGGTTGGCGGTTTTATCTACTGCGACACGCTCAGCTTGATCAACAGAGACTATGCATCGGCTTTAAGTCAGTGCAGTAATAATTTGTTTGTTTAGCCAAGACAACGAAACGATTATTTATTTTTACAATTCCAAATGCATTTGTGAAATATCTATATATATTAACTGTTGAGTGATTGGATGTCGGTGAAGAAGCACCTACCCGGTTTACTAGCTTAAGAATCATATGTATAGGTCATGCTTGTGTGGAACCGCGGTGGTGACATAGTCTCTCTTAATCGCGCTGCGACAAACGCAAGGCACAAATCGCCAATTTTTATTAATAACGAGTCTGAACAAAAGGTTTCATGCGACTTACGTGAAAACAAAAAGAATCAAATGATAATGAAAATAAAACAAACGATAAACGATACATCCTAAGTCATATACGTGAATCTCAAGTATACAATAACTCAAAGAGTACGTTAATAATAAAAAGAAAGGAAAAACCAAAATTGTCTAGATAATTATGATAGTATATAATAATCATTACTGAATAAATAAAACACATCTATTAAGATTAGCAACACATGAAAATTTACCTAACGCGCCACAACCTTTTATTAGATCGTTACGGTACGATTATTTATGTATATATAGATATAACTATGGACAAGTTAGTTACTTTATGTTTATATATATAAATATATATGAATATGTATATGTACACAATAGCCTTCTCTTTGACTTTACAATACAATGTCTACACTACTGCATGTGCAGGTTGGATGGGATGGGGGTGTGCTTTTTACTTTCCCATTCTTCCTGCTTGGCATTTCGGAAACTTCCACTACGTATACACACCGTCTCCCAGCGCAATATACACATATCGTCTATTATTACACAGGGGTTAGTTAGCAGCCATAGCCGTGTACCCGGGTGGATATGTTAAAATGAAGGCTTAGAGTGGTGGCTGGGTTGGCGGGTAGAAGAGGGAGGGGGGAGGGAAATAGGTGGTCTGGCGACGGTGGTGAAAGTCTGCGGCAATGGCTTACTGCTGCCGTTTACTACTGCCGCTAGCAGGCCGCCGCGGGCGTTATATAGCCCAGAGACTGCTGCTCTGCCGTCTCGTCTATTTTTCCTTGGCCGTAGCGGCCCGATCTACTAGCCGGTATCCCGGGCAGTCCTAGCTCCCGGCGCTTTCGCCGACATCGCCTGCCTACCCCGTCTACTCCGCACCTGCTTCCGCCGCGAAAAGCCTGGGAGGCAACTCCCTGCCGAGCCTCTGCCGCCGCGAACTCGCGACCCCCCTTTCCCCGCCTACAGCAGCATCCCCGCAGTCGTATATAGCCGTGCGCGAACGAGCTATTATACGCTGCACGCGTCGCCCCAGGCGCCTGGGACGAAGTGTGCACTTAATTAAGGCAGATCCCCCTCACCCAGTCGCCCACGCTTACAGACACGAGCATTTTCTCTCTCGCACACACACATACATGGGCATACTTTCTCGGGAACATTAGCGAGCAAAGAGCGAATTATTTGGTCGAGCGCGCCGGCGCGCTATCCCTTGTCTACTATCCGAAAACTCGGTCGCCAGCCCTCCCACTCCTGGTTTTTCCTACTCTAGTTACCACGAATGCTGATTTCCAAGATAATTGCAGCGTGCCTCCCGTGATTGACTTTAATCGTGTTCCGCGAGAGGAAAGACGAAAAGTTGGGAGGTAGGAGAATTGGGGCTTGCTGTATCGGTGACTAATGGATCGCGATAAAACGACGTTATACGCGTTTGTCCTTATGCTAAGGCTACCATCTCTCGGATTTGTTGTGTTGAGTTTCTTACTCGAGGCTTCTAATTGGCTTTATAATTTGCTTTTGCCTCGCGTTTTACTTCGAAAAGCTTCATAAGACTGCATTAAAGTTTTCAAAGCTTTCTAGCTCGCAAAGCAATTTATAACAAAAATTAACGGTAAGGTATAACTTTATAACAGAAATATTCACAAGCCATAATTTGGCGTTTGACTTTGATAAATAATAATGACGTGAAATATTTGCGTATTTTTGTGAATAAAATTTTTAATTTTAAACGTATTTTACTCGGAAGATATTTTTCCCGTGTATTTCGTAACTAAAGTAGAAATTTATTATGGGAATTTCTAATGGACCACTAAATGGGACAGTAATTTATAATGGACGATGCTGCTATTAGTCGATCGATCTATTTACAACAATTACATGTGATTTAATATGCAGTAAAGAGAAAATTACCGGAGCTTTTAAAATTAAATGAAATTTATGTTATACAGAGTCTAACAATTTTACTGAATTATTTTACAATGAAAAGTAAATTTTTTATTTTAATAAAATTATTTAATCTGTAAAATGTGGTAAAACACTTTTGCGAATTGAAAGTTTCAACGACAAGTTTTAGCTTACGCGGCATTTTCACGAAAACAGAGAAACAATTTTTTTGTTTTCGTATACGTTGAAAAGCCCGGATTTAAGATGACACGTCTCGAAAACCAATATTCTCGTAAAAGTAAGTGGAAAGACTTGTACTTCTTTTTGATTTGAAATATAAAATGGAATTTAAGTAAAATATTTCGTTTGTTACTTTCAATGACGTCTGATCTTTGTTACTCGTAAACCAGTAAAATGTACTCAACTAAAGAACAAATAAATGCAATTGAAATATTTGCTTCAAAATATTGACAAACAATTAATAATGAGGTAACCGTTGAATGTTTTTTTTTATACGCAGCTCAATTATTGATAGAGGTTGATTACGTTTAAAGAGTATGAAGATTAATTTCAGTACGAATATCCTATCAATTGCATCGAAAAAAATGTAGTTAAAATTTTATAAAATTTTTTGCAAAAAATCACTCTTATCATATTTCATAAGATATAAATAAATGCTATAAAACTAACAGAATATAATAAATTAAAATAATCGAATTGTAAATTTTTTACTCTTAATTAAGTTTTATTTAGGGAATAAAGAAATATTGTATAGTATATTTTTACTAGTTTTTGTAATGGCTATTGACCGTTCAATTGATTAATAAATAAATAAACTGAAATCGATAAAAATGTAATGAAGAAAAAGGTAAAAAATATTTTCAGCATAATTTGACATGAGCACACTCGATTCAAATGAAAAGGATTAATATAACATGATAAAAAAACACGATTTAATCTGAAACGTCAATTCAATTATAAACACAAACATTAGTCGCGAGGATTTGCCAAATATGATTTCAGTCATATTGACAAGTGCTTATAACACTAGATTTCGAACAGAAAACAAGATTTGCTCGGTAGAATCGGTCATGCGCATTGAATAATAAAATTATCCCAAAATGTATATCAGATAATTCGACATCTGTATGATTAACTAATCCTCGCAATATCAATAATCGAATTGCGAATATTACATAATAGCAAATCATTATTATTATCAGTAGCTCAAATCAGTTCCATTTCCCCCCTCCCCCAACTTTCCGTCATCTGCAAAATTTGAATGAAATTTCGATTAGAAAGCGGTTATTAATCATTGTGATATAAATCCCTGTATATTGCGCAGGAAAACCGTAACGTTTGCTATCCCTTAAAACCAAGATAAATGCGAACACGCGCGTACGTATATAAATCGCTATTGCATTAAATGCGCTTGGAAGGTATATACACTGCTAATAAAATAGTTACAAATGAAAATGAAGCAAAAAGTACGCGAAAAAAAGAGGGAAAGGAAAGGAGGGAATAGGGAGGAAGGGAGGGAGGCGTTCGCTCGTCCAGGCATTATTAGGCCATAAATCTAATCCAACGAGGCTAGGGGGCCAGTGTTACTTTAATCGCTCGCACTTTGATAAAGTGCGCCTTTTCCAACAATGAAACTCATTACCGTAGTAACGACTTTCGCCGTCAGTCTTTATGCACCGAAAAAAAGGGCAATTCCCGCGGCAACGGGCCCGAATGATTTTCCCCGCTTCTTACCCGGTTATTTCGGCTCTTCACCCCACCCCTGCCCTCTTTCTTTCCAAGATCTCGGTCGCGCGAGCAAAATCTAAACGACTGCGCGCAACGTCGCGAGTTCGGCCAGCAAAAGTAAAGCAGCCGCGATGAAACGACCAAGGTAGCGTAGAAGAAAAAGCCTGGGGTTCAAGAAAAGGGGGCATCCAATTGCCAGAGCAGTTGAAATTCGCGCAAGGCAAGTGCCGAAAGAGAGAAAGAGCGGCAGGAGAATTGCAGTATCGAGAGAACAGGCGCGCCTTCGCCGCTGGCTGCTCCTTCGTTCTATATGGCAAACGAGCTCTGCGCGGTATAAAGGAGCGGCTAGAGGCGTCGAGGGGGGGATGGCGGAGGGCCGAAGTGGCCATAAACGAGCTCCCGAGCGCGTCGTCCGGGCAAATGACGATTTCTCAATTTCAAAAGTTAGCCCTCGCGTTAGCCGGCCCCGCCAGGCGTTAGACGAAGGTTGAATTCAAGTTTTCCTATTAATCATTAACAAAGAGAGTGAGAGAGAGAGAGGTGGAGAGGGGAGCAAGGAAGGGGGAGTTAACTCACGGTGCTAGGAGGTAGACTGAAAGAGTCGCTGCTGTTTTACGCGCGTGGGCCTCTCGCAGTATATAGCAACAGCCAGCAGCGCGAACTAAATTGCCCGACAAACTTTCTTGGCTATACTCGTCCCGCCCGCCGGAGGAAAACGTCCGAATCCAAGAGACGCAACCTTATACGACGCTTCTTCCGCAAAAATGCGCGCCCGCGTATCCGACGATACGCCTTTTTCCTCTACCTCCATCTCCTTTTCCTTATATACTTTTTCGCCAGACGCAGCACCGCATCTGGAGAAAAACTTCTGGCCTGCGATACACCCATATACTCGGGATCTCTATATGTACTGCTAACGGCAGTCCCGCGGGACACTAGACTCGTCTAGAAAAATTGTTTCTTGCACCCCGTTCCCCTTCTTAACTCCGTACTAGTCGAAAGTCTGTTTTGACGCTCGCTGGGGGAGAAAGAGTTTCTGCGACCGCCATCCGTTACCGATACTCCGCACGCTTTTCGGCTTGCTCTTTGCTCTCATTGCTTTATGCTTTTCTTATATGACCTCCCCCCTTCTGCCCTACCCTCTGGCTATTCTACGATTCCATCTAACCCCCTGATGTTTATGATTTTTTTGAGAAACGTGGAAGGGACTTTTGCTTGAGTCCACGGGTGCATTAATCTGATTGAAAAGAGGCTATGGTTTGTTTATTTAGATGTATTACGTTATTGTCACGAAGATCTCAAGTTAATCATATGATTGTAAGAAGCAGCTGTGATACAACATGCCCGATACTTTGTTAATGAAGGCATCCAGTTTATCCTAGATCTTTCTTATTAATTTTTCTCTCGTGTTTTATCATTTTACAACACTATTACTGCGATCAAAATTAAGTTAGCAGAAATTTAAAAAAAACATAATTATCATGATCTCTTGTTTGTTTTGTAACGATGTTGTGGCACCGTAGAAAAAGAAAAAAATCTAACGCAACATTGAAAATTCAAAATCAAAAAAGTGTAAAAATAAATGTAGTGTCTACGTCCAACTCGTAATTGTTCGTCGTAATTACGTGTTCTAATGTAATACTTTAAATAACGTATAAAATACAACGAAAAACAAAAAAAAACTACTATTCCAAAAATGTTCTATTACCTTTCGTACAAAAAAGGTGAGTTTTGAAAAATGCCAATCAGTCGTACAACATCAAAAAACTTATTGCATACTTATTGAGTACATTGAAAGTAGTTCAAAAATTTTATTGCAAAATAGTGTTCTCTCTTTGATTTTATTGGTTTTCTTTTATTTCTCAAAAAACAAAAAAGCATCTAATTTTCGAAGGCATGCTCAAAAATTCCGTGTTTGCACAGCTATACAGGTCTCACATATAATATAAATACCTTACGTTTGCTTTCAGTAAAAATGCGCGGCAAACCGATTCGAGTTGATGGTAAAAAATATCAAAAATCACCAACTCTATCAAAAATCAAAGCGGTGCGTGCCGAGAAAAAGAGAGACAGTCAAAAAGAGAGAGAGAACATCAAAAACAAAAAAAAAAAATATTCAAAATTTGCGTGTGATTGTCAAAAACAGTAAGTGATTTTTAATTTGTAAGAAAAATCGTGAACAAAACAAAACAAGTTCGGTGACGTTGGTAGCTTTGATAAAACGTAGGAAAAACAAAATTGTACGTTGATTGAAACGCACGTCATCTGTGAAACATTCAAAGAGTATACAGATGCTTCCCCTATTGCCGCTACATTTTGCTTGCTTCGCGCACCGGCGGCGACTAAAAAATTTGATTACCCGAAAACGGAGTGCGTTTCCGTTTGCTTTTTCAACGCGCCAAAACAAATTTTCTTTTTCGTTCTTTACTTTGTTTGTTCTTTTTTTTCCAATTTCACGCGAAAAAATAGGGCTCGTTAAAATTTGCAAAGAATTCGCCCGTCGTATATCAAAACTTTGCGTTCTGATTCGTAGTAAGAGAACAATTGCAAGCTTTACAGCAGCGGCAGGTTAGTGGAATAGCATTTTC
Source organism: Anagyrus pseudococci (assembly GCA_030522585.1). Taxonomy (NCBI): domain Eukaryota; kingdom Metazoa; phylum Arthropoda; class Insecta; order Hymenoptera; family Encyrtidae; genus Anagyrus; species Anagyrus pseudococci. Next base: position 10,671 of record JAPYYQ010000790.1, on the reverse strand, counting down.
TATAGCGTTTGTCAAAAAGAGAATTCGTAATTCTGCTTGGTAAGGTATGTATACATGATTAGAAGACACAAATCCGCTTGTGAATTCGAAATTAACCTTAACTTTTGGTGAAAGCGGTTCAACCGCGCATATTTATGCGTGTTGGTGTTATGAAGGATGTGTATACATATATAAGTGTGTGCTTGGGTGTTGAGTTATGAGTTTCTGTGTGTATGTGTGTAAAGAGAGAGAGAGAGAGAGACGAGAGAACGTTCATATAGAGGAGACTGGCGCAAAATGTCACGCAAAATTCAAACATCAAAAATTAACTTTGAACAACCGCCGGGCCACTTCAATGTATACATTTAGTGGCCCCCAGCCAAGGGGAATATCGAAAAAATATAGTTAAGGATAAAATTAAGAAAACTTAATTTTATGTCGCACATTATGCAAAATGGTCGTTATGAATATTGCACGTACACTGTTATACACTGATATTCTACCACATTATACAAAAAAAAGTAATGTTGTATTCTAAAAATGTTTATACCTACGAATAATTGTCAATATAAAGCTACTATAACGGTCGTTTCTTTCTACTACGTCTAAATGAACATCATTCTTCAAATGTCGAGACATACACGACTACTGCCATTGTACATTTTCGTCAAAGAAAAAAACAAACGAACGAAAATGAAGCAGCCAGCGAAAAAAGAGGCTAAGACAAAAAGAAAGAAAAAATTGTATGCGACAACGAACAATCGTCGTCGGAGAAAAAAAACAATAAGAGGGAGAGAAAAACAAAAACGTGTATATTACGTATGACGAAAATGAATGACAAAAAAAAGAGAGTAAAATAGAAAAATGCGCTTATACGCCGAGAATGAGAGGAAAAAAAGAGGTATAGCACGCAGCCAAAATTAAAAAACGCGCGTCTGCTTGTCTCTGTCCAAAAAGCAAAGATCAAAAAACAAGACATTGCGACAGATAGACCAGTCTCCCCTACACGTACATTATAATACGTATGATAATTGGCATCGTACACAATATCAATTAACGTGCACAAGAAACAATATACTGCCACGAGTTTGCGTGCAGGGCGGGTATATCATTGTATATATGATAAAAATCAGCCGGTAAATTTCATATAAAAAAATCTCAATTTTGCAATTAAAACGTTCCGCTGATTTGTATATACTTTGCTCGAGATGGCAATTGAAGTTAAAAAAAAATTCGAGAAAAAAAAGATTTACGAAGAAACTTAAAAAGGTATAGAGTATATATTTGAAATATCGTGCAGAGCATGTAGCCTGCAGTTTGGCTTGGTAAACAGTGTGGACAGACCTGGCTTTGATCGACAGGACTCTAGCCCCGATGGCCAAGTTTTCTTTAATGAAGATCGGCCCGTACACCGTCTGATCCCAAACGGGCGGATTATTCGCACGGTCCACAACGTCAATCTGTACCTCCACCGTTCTCGACAAGGACGGATAACCCTTGTCTTGGGCCGTCGCCTCCAGCTTGTATGTCTCGCGCTACACCACCACACGTGTACGTGGGCGCACATATCACATTGACAAATGGAAAAGAAAAAAGAAAAACAGCCATGGTTAGTCGGGGGCTCGTGTACATCCTCTCGGCTTCTTGTCAAATCTAGTTCTTCAGCTTTTCAAAATACATGGCTCTCATTGTCAAAAACAAAAAAAAAAAACAAAAAAACAAAACGAAAAAAATGATCTTCTCTTTTTTTTCTCTATTATCTCTTGAAAAATCCCACTTATATTTCAAAAAGACGCAAGATTTGTTTGTTGTTCAAAAAGTGCTTAATTGCTGTTGTTTTTTTTGCGCTTGTATACAAAACGTTTTTTCTCGTAAGACGTATTTTGCATTATCAAAATCAAAAGAGAAACAAAACGAAAAATTTTTCTCATGTGAAAAAATTGTTAGTATGTATGAAAAATAAAAAGTCATCATTGTCAGCCTCATCATCGGCTTGTGGCTAGGAACTGCTGAGAGAAAAAGTGAAAGAGAGAGAGAGGCTGGAGGTGACGGGTACCCTGTGAAACACCGTGGCCATCTCGATGCTCACTCAGACATTCCCTGTGTGTCGTGTCCCATTGGTCACCTATATACATTTTTTCATTTACTTACACTATTCGCCATGTTAAATTGTATATTAACGAATCCTCTCAAGCATTTGACAGACAAAATAATAAAATAGGAGTATAATGCGGCCGATCGGCCTTTGGATATCCGCAGCACACACGTGACGTGATAGACCCTATTATTTAGCTTATTACATTACGCTAGGAGTCTTACAGCTACACGCTAGATGATATACATGTTATTAATGAATGCTTACATCTATTGAGCTATTATATAATTAAGTGTTGCAGCAGCTTCGTTCGCTTGGTCATTCACTCTCGTCTTTGCTTACTCACATATATAGCATCATTATTTCCATCACTTACACATAGATATATATATAATACTATGAAACCTTAAGCTCGCTCGGGATTACAAACGCTGTACTGTTACTACTACTTTTTTTTCTCTTTAATTTCAGTTTGGCACGTGATAATTATGATACAGCACAAATGGTGTATGTATAAAGAAAAATAGAAAGAGATAGAAAGAGATAGAGAGATAGATGTAGAGAGGTAGAATAAATGTAGATAAATAAGATACGCACATGAGGTATTAAACTTTACAGTAATATAGTAATGATAATAATGTTAATAATAGCAATAATCAACAGTAGAAAACAAAGATAGTCAAAAGGAAAAAGTATAATAGTTAGGAAGTGAGATAGTAGTAATAATAATAATAATAATTGTAACACAACTTATACGTATAGGATAGATATCAAAGGATTATAATATGCGCTGAACGAACTACCGGCGCGTATGGACACGCCGCGCTTAAACCATGCGTGGACTAATGGGGCTTGGATTTCATTTCGGCTTTACGAAACTCAAAAGCACACAAACACGTTGTAATATAGTTATTTGACGCGTTCGCGTATTCAGATATATAAGTATACACGTTACGAGTATACCGAAGCAGGAGCGGAAAACATAATTGAACGAGCAGCTGGCAAAAGTCGTCGTCCGGTGGGTAAAAGAAAGCTTCGGCAAATGGGGAAGCTCGTATACGAGGAGCAGGCGTAGGAGAAAGAACGTAAAAGAAGCGAGTGTAAAGCTGAAAATCACCGCTGGAGATTGAGAAAAGACGCGCCCGAGTTCTGCAGGCGGGTAATATAAGGCTCTAAGCGAGCTGGGGTTGTAAAAAAGGCTCCGTACGACGCGCTGCGAAAGGAGAAGACGAGAAAGATGAAGAAGAAGCCGGGAACGAAGGAAAAGTGGTCATTCGGCATGGCTCGGCGCGGCGTGTTCTTGATTCTCTTTCTCTGGTTTTATGGTTGTTTGTTTTTTTTTTTTGTTTTTGTTTTTTTTTCATCGTGGCATACAAACCTGGCTTTCACCGACGTCACTACAGTACCCACTGTGACATTTTCTTTGATGTGAATGGGGCCGTATACAATGTTATCCCACACAGGAGGTTTATTATTTCTGTCTACGACGTCTAATTCAACGTCCACTTCGGCACACAAGGGCGGTGTCCCTCGGTCGGAGGCGCTTACTTTCAGGTGATAGTTCGCCTTCTATTGGCAAAATATATATACGGGCCGTCAAGTTATTCAAGAACACTCTCGGGTTAAAAATCACGTTGAACATAATTTTTTTTTGTTTTTTTTTCAATCAATTGAAATTGAAACGTTATGCGTAATTTCTATTTCTTTTTTTAGTCTTTCTGTTAATTTTGACTTTTTTTTCTCTTGCTGTTTTTCTTTGCTTTGTTTGTTCTTTTTGCTTCTATGTAATAATTCTAGAAGAACTTTACTTTTACCATTAACAAGATTTTTCAATTATGTAACATTTGAACTGTTCCTTCTTAGTATTTCGTTGAAAAGTAAAAAAAAATTTCAGAGACACAAATGAATCAACATAAATTTAAAACTGTAGAAGCGATTCATTTGATTGATTTTTTAAAAATTTTCAACTGAATACACCATTTTAATTTGAATTACGGTTGTGCAAGTTATCGCACGAAAACGCTTCTTCAGTTTTCTATAAAGACATAAAATAGCGAACAAAAGGTTACAAAATTAAAAAAAAAAAAGAAACAAAAACTGCACACTAGTTATAAATGAGAACGTCTGCTGGTATATTGTACTAAAGAAAAGAATAGTCGCAGCTTTACATCACGAGTACGTGTGAATGGAAATATTATATAAATAAAACAAAATTTTCGTTAAAACGCATATTAGTATGAGTTAATATTAACACCACCACCTGAAAGAAAAAATTGAAATACTACGACTATACTTGTCTTTTGAGCATAGCTGTCATTGATTCTGAAATACTTCAGTTATTGGAATTTTAAAATACCAATCAACGTTTCTTTCAAAGAGTTTAATGTAACTGAAAATAAAGTCAGTATAAATTACATAAGAAATAATAATCTTAAATATAAAAAAAACTAAACTACAAAACTAAGAGGAAAAAGTGAATTAAGAGAATAAATAGATAAGAATAAAGTAAGAAGTACTAAGAAATGGTAGCGTATACTGTTACTGCGTTGGTTAATTTTGTTAATTTCTCGAAGCATTACTGTCAAAACAAAGGATTTCTCCTACTTACTGGAAAACAGCCCTTATTTTTCATCGTCAATATCATCATCATCACCATCATCATCATCATCATCATCATCATAATCAAATCCGAAGAAAGAAAATGGTGCAATAAACACAAACATAAACAATAAAAAGATCGAAATTAGTCGTCATTACGAAAATAAAAATTGGCAGGCATTTTGACCATGCAAGCAAGATATATGCGTCAAAAGAGGCATAGGAACAGGAGGCAAGGTTTCCCGGTTTACCAAAATAAAGAAATAAACTGCATTGGGACAATGAAGGATTCGGTTAGTAAAGGAAATCGTAAAAAAAGTGACGACCCTTCATCCGGTGTTCTTTGGTATACAATTTCGTTTTTCATCGTTAACGACACTCAAAACCCGATGGACGTTATACGTTTATCCTATTTTATTTGCTCTTTCTGTTATTTGATTTTCGACAGTCGTATGCTGCCCCAATCACAGAAGAAAAAATGTCACACCACGGACTAGTTGTTTTATCTTTTTTGTTTCATTGCTCTTACGGTTTATTTTATACACGAGAACGCTCTCTTCAAAAAAATTCTTATCAGTCAGTCGTGATGATTCGGGGAGGATGAGAAAAATAGATGGAGTACAGAAGAAGAACAAAGTAGGTCGAAAGAAAATCTAGGTCTGAAGAAAGAAAAGTGATAGGAATGAAGTCGTATGGATGCAAAACAAAAACGATAGAAATCAAAAACCAAAAGAAGAAAACAGGAGGGTAGTGAGTATGTAGGCAGGAGAAAAAGTAGAGTAATCATTAGAAAGATCAAATCAAGAAAAGTTATATTGGAGCATAGAAAAACAACAAAAATAATGTAGAAGTTGGAAGAGAAATTTTTGTCAATGATAGAGTATTGTGAGAAAAACAGATCGAATGAGAAAGAATAAAGGTTGGAGTTGGGGAGCGAGAGAGAGCGAGATCCGTTCCTGTAAAGTATTCAAAAAATACATTCATATAAAATCTGCAAGCATGTTCAAAAAAATGTTTATGTCTGATGCACCACAAAATGCGTAGAGGTCGGTGTACACCGTACGTGGGGCTCAAAAAATGTCGTTCCCACCTGCTCCTGGAAGTTCAAAAAAACATCACTTCCCTTTTGAAAAAAAATTCACATTAGTCTGTTTTCTTTTTGCTTTCTTTCTTTCTTTTTTTGGTTTGTTGCTTCTTACGAGAGAAAACATTGCAGTTAAAAGCACATGGTCTTTTGTTAAAGCTTCTCTGCCCTTTAACGCACAAAAAGGGAGAGTGCGCAAAAAAATTTGTTGCATGGTTATAAAAATTTTTGTAACATTTGTTAGTAAATGCATTCATGTTAAAACGTCTTCCTTCCTCCTCAATCAACCGTTATTATCGTCCCGTCGACTAATGTCCGATTTATCATTTTTATTATTTTAATTTACTTTGATTTTCTTTAAAAAAAAAAAATCAGAAATTATTTGAAATGGTCCGTGGATTTACGAGCCACAAAAAATCTCTGCTTATCCCAATTTTAAAATGATGTTATAGACCGTACAGTTATAATAAAAATTATGTTTTTGTTATTATTATTATTTCTTTGATATTGTCAATCATTTAAAAACAAAAATTTTATTTTTTTTTCTTTCAGGACGTTAAAAGTCGACTGGCAGCGTGCGTTAATCTTCGATCGAGAGAGAGAGAGAAAAAGAGAGACAGATAGATCCGCTGCGTCAAAATATAGCCCGAATGGTCGGTCGATTCAGGTACGTGAAGCATTTTAGGAGATCAGGCATAGCTAATAAGTATTTACCATAGTGAACACATTGTGCATGTCAATGGGAATAAAACTCTATACAAGTGCCGTAAAAAAGAAACTTATTCTCGTTGCATATTAGTGATATAAGGAAATAATTATCGTTCAAATATATTATTAATGTATACGAGCCTTTCAATTATAAATTTATATTGTAGGCAACAAATAGAATTTGTCTTGCATTAAGTCAACGCAGAATTTATATTGATACGTTACCGGCAGAATGTGACACCCAATATTTTTTGTTATTTTAGTACATTGCTTAGTCTTGAAACAGGAGCGGCAAATATTAAATATTTTATCGATTAATTAAATAGTAATTTTTAACAATAGGCTTCTTTAATTTGAAATGTGAAATTTCATTACTTAATCATTGCTCCAGCGTGTGACAAAATACACTCGAATTTTCAAAAAATTTAACAGTAGATTTGCTTTTGCAAATTCTAATTAAATACTATTTTTTTTAACAAGCAATATTTGTATTATCTCAAACAATGTACTACATTATAGAAACGTAGAAGAATAACATAGACAACTTTTTGGTCGCTCGTCTTTCAATGACCATAGGAAGATGTGAGATTTGTTTGTTCAAGATTTGTATTTTTTATGCCAATAAGCGCGCAGTCATTCAGGAATACTTACATCGAGCGGCTTTTTCAACACAATCCAACCAGATTCCGGTTGGATCTCAAAGTACTGTAGGCTTGTCTCCTCATTACGTGCGCTTAGCGAGTACACAATCGCTCCATTGTTGTCAGCATCCTCGTCTGACGCGGAGACTCTCAATATGTTTGTCCCTGTACTCGCATCTTGCTTTACGTTCTCCACGTATTTCTGAAAGGAAAAAAACGTCATAATAGGGACACAAGTGCGAAACGGGCATTCGCCACACCGATGCAATGTTACCACGTATAGCGTCACTTACTTGACGATCGAAAAGAGGTGGATTGTCGTTGACATCCGTTATTTCCACGGTAAACGAGCAAACACCTTCCAATGACGGTTCACCCTGATCCGTCGCCTTCACCGTTACCGATACGAATTTACCATCGTCGCCCTCGCGATCGAATACCTATTGAAATTAAGAATAAAATTTATGCGACTCCTTAAGTTTTGAAAATCAAATCACATCGCTTCTCACATAATTTCCCAGTATCATCTACAACTCATTAATATTCCTCGAACTAACCTTATTGGTCAGGACCTGACCAGTCTCTTCGTCGACCGTAAACTTTGTACCCTTCTGATTGGGCTGCTGGACGATCGAGTACTTGACCTGTCCGTTGACGCCCTTGTCATCGTCGGTGGCCTGCACTTTGATAACCGGACTACCATTGGTCGCGCCTTCTTCGACCTTCGGATAGTAGGTGGCGCAATCTTTGAACACGGGCTTGTTGTCGTTAACGTCGGTAATGAAAACGACGACGACAGCCGTGCTCGTGTGGATGTTCTCCTCGCCCCTGGCGCAGCAGGAGCCGTCGTCCATCGCCGTTACGTTCAGCTCGTACTTGTCCCGATCCAGCGTGATCTCCTTGTTGTGCAGACGTATGACGCCGGTGATTTCTTCGATGACGAACTGCCCGGAGGACGTTTCGCCGCCTACGAAGCCGAAACGTACGTTGTCGCCGTCCTTGTCCGAGGCGACGACGGTCGTTACCAAAGTGTTTGGTCCAGCGTTCTCGTCCACGTTTGGCGTGTAGACTTGCTGCGAGAATTTCGGCTCCTCGTCGTTTTTATTTTTCGTGTAGATGCGGACCGTCGCCGTACCGCTTTTAGATGGTACACCTATGATCGGACACATTTATAATTAGTGATTGTACAATCATATTTCTTTGAAACAATTGCTCACTATTATAATATTTGAATGATTCATGTTTTTAATGATCCTCATACAAATGTGAAACGCACCTTTATCTTTAGCAGTGACTGTGAATTCATAATAGGCATTGTTGTTATCGGCGTCAAGTTGTTTGTTGTTCACTATGACACCGTTGGAGTCGACGCTGAAATGGTCGTCAGACACCAAGTACTCGATGTCTGCGTTAACTCCAGAATCAGCGTCAGTGGCGTTTACTTTGAGTATGGTTGTCCCTAACGGAAGATCCTCGTCTATGTTGTGAGCTTGGTAATCCGGCAGCTCGAACTTTGGCGCGTTATCGTTTACGTCCGATACGCGAATGGTGAGCTGTTTAGGACAAACAATTTGTTTTTATCAATAATGAAAAACATGTAATGTAGGCAATTGGAAACCCAGTGATTCATGATTGATCATTTATAATATATAAAGTGTTCATACATCAACCGAAGTTGAAAAACCGCCAGAATCTTCGGTGGCGGTAATTACTAGTTGGTAGACATTTGGTTGTCGCAAATCTTCAAAATCCAAATCTTTGGCAAGTTTGACTATCCCGGAACTCGCACCAATGTTGAACGTTCCAGCACCTTGTCCATTAGCTTTAAGGGTGTAGCGAATTTCTCGATCGGCAAAAGATTTAGCTTTCACCGATATAATACTGAAAACACATACACATAAAAACTCATTAATTTTTTTTTGTTTAAAAATAAAATTGAACTAATAATAATAATAATAATAATAATAATAATAATAATAATAATAATAATAATAATAATAATAATAATAATAATAATAATAATAATAATAATGTAACGAAGCATTAAGGAAGTAGAAATATTTCAAGAGAAAGAAAACGAATGTTTTTCTATTGGCTTTTAAAGGTAGTTTTAAAAGAGAAAACGCTTACTCGGAATCCTTTTTCTTATTCTCGGGTATTTCAGTCTCGTAAGCAGTGAGATAGAATTGCGGCGCTCGTTTTCCTCCGACAATCGATAACCTTTCTTCGGGCGTGGACTGATACCGTCTCTCATCAATACGGCCATTCTGGTCTTCTGCCTTGACATAAAGAACATACTCCATGTCGAGCTGGAAGGGATCCGTACCGCGAGTTCGCACAACCCCCGAACGTTCGTCGACCTCGAACCTTCCACCAGCTGCAATTCACAATGAATAATTAGATATTTTTCTCATTTATTATCGCGAAAGAAAAATTTATCCAAAACCAAATAGTTAAATTTTATTAAAATTGAATAAAATCATAATTTTTTTATCGGATGGATTGAAAATTTAAGAGAAGTAGCATATAACGCTCTAATAATTGATTAAGTTTGTATTTTATAATATATCTTGTAATGAATCTTTTTTTATAGTCTGCAAAGTTTTTGAAATCAAACATCTCTGATTTACTTATTTTAAAATAAATAAAAACTTTTTTTCCGCATCCTTCCCTGTTAAAAGTAAAAACAAAAATTACGGTGAGGTAGAAGTAACGCTGCGCATGACATATACGACAAAGATTGAAGTAATAGGAGAAAAAGTATAAAAATCTCATACTTCGATCGCGTACGATGAAGTAGTGGATGTTGCTATCGCTGTCGGGATCTCGAGCTTGCAGAGTAAAGACGTGTGTGTTGGGCGGGGCATTGAGCTGTACGACTGCCTGCATGGGCAGCGGTCTGTTGATAAAGTACGGTGGCTCGTCGTTTACATCTTTTATGGTAATGATGACGCGCTGATTGTCGGTATCTGCAATATTGTGAAATAATTTTTATTATTTGGAACATTTTTTCGGGGATTTTCGTTAAAATAAGCAGACTTGTACGCGTGAATGAAGATAAATAGAAGAACGTATGCTTTTATTTACATTGAAAACAATTTGAGATAATAATAATAAAAGTATCTTAATTCAAGGCGTGCTGTAGTATGTTAATTTTTTTATTCTTTTACAGTCAAATATAAATGAGATTAGAGAAGCATTAGAATAAAAAAAATAATTCGCTTAAATTTATTACTACGTTTTGTGGCATGCATAATTTTAAGATGTGAAAAGAATTTCATATTATTACGAGCAATTACTTAAATAACTTTTATAGGACAGTTATATGACGGTAATAGGAATAATGTTAAATTTTTAAACTACTTATGCAAGCATAGTGATGAAATTTTTACTTACACGAAAAACCTTTGGAAGCCATAGAATGGAAAAAGAAAAGTTCGTAAAATTAATAACAGCATAAAAATTTTTTTATACACTGATAGAAATTATATAGGAAATTTTACTATTTTCCTAGCAACCGGCCGAAATAGAAACAAAATAATCTTATTTGATATGTAAAAAATACT
>JAPYYQ010000789.1:0-79457 GCA_030522585.1 Anagyrus pseudococci | reverse complement strand
GAAATAAAAACAAAGGCGCGAGGCTCTTGCAATGTGCACTACTTTGGAGTTGACAAATCTGACAATATAGTAAATAGTGAGTCATTAAAGTAGATGTTTTATATAATTTCAATTATGTATGAAATTAACGAAAAATCTTGAGCATAACCATCACTAGTTCATAAAAATACTTTTCCCTTGTACGTCCCGTCAGGGCAAAAATAACGACTAATTTCAGAAATAAAAATAGAGACGCGAGGTTCTTGCAATGTGGTATGAACAAAAATCATTGGGGATTTTACCAATTGTACAGCAATTCGAGACATTGTGAGTAACATTAATAAAATTATAGGTTTTAAAAATATAAGTTTTCAACATATTAACATTTAAAAAATAATTTAAATCAAACATTGGATATTTCGTAAGCATTATTTTATACAATGCAAGCAATTGCGGCCTAGAATGGGCAAAATAATACATATTTTCACAGGTTTGATAATACACTGAGCTTATCTCTTTTCTACGAGTAAGAGAATGGGTTTTAGACATGAAGCCGTTTCTACTGTATTAAGTATCCTGCGTAAGCATAATGCACGTTTTGTAAATATTTATCTTAATATCAAAATAAATATCTTAAAAGAAAAAGTTTCAAATTAAATGTGTTAAATTTGTAAATTCAAGGTACAACAATTTAAATTAAAAATTTTATTATTTCTTATATATTTTTGCCTCTTGGGGCCCAAATAATAAGTATTTTTGTAGATTAACTGTAGCAAATCTCCAATAATTTCTGGTGCTTAAAAATCCTAGAATGTTTTGAAGTCATTACAACAAATTACTTGATAATTTTGTAATTATTATCAGAATTACATTAATTTTCTTTTTGCATTGAAGCTACATTAAGATCGCAATCAAACGCTTTTAGAAATCTTTTAAATATACTAATTGTGTAATCAAAGTATAACAGTTATAGGAATGTTTGCATGCATTTTTGCCCTTTTTGGGTTGCAATAATTTATATTTTTGCAGAGAAAATATACATTTTTCTTAAATAAAATGCAAAAGGTAACATCTTGAAGAACATCATTGTCTGAAAAAATTCTAATTGTATTGTGAGTTGTATATATATCTTACTATTTATGACCTAAATAACAGATTGCAAATAATACACAAAAGACATACACATTTTTTGTACTGTAATTGTGTGAAACTGTTTAGTATTCAGTATTGTAATATCTCTTCTACAATTGCTACAGTAGGTAGTTGTCTTCTTGGGGGAAATAATCAGTTTTTACTGATGAACTGTATAAGGTTTGTTGTTCTTCTTATTGATTTGGTTTTATTGGTAATCATTAGCATTTTACAATAATCCCATATTCATATCGTAAGTTAACAAATTGAAACTGTCTAGATTAAAATTTAGTATATGTAAAAGTGTTTAAAAAATTCATTTTTAATTAATTTTGTATACAAATAATTGTTTCTTGCCTATGAGGCAAACAAATAATTAGTATTTTCACAGAGTTATCAAACAAGGAAGAGTTTAAATATGTCAATCAGTAAACTAACAAGGTTTTAAAAAATAGTTGAAGATAAATGGAATTGGGACTGTTAATTTACAAAGTAAAATGTAGTTGATAAAACAAAAAATAAATGTTTATAGATAAAAAAGTTATAAAATAATTGCACAAAGTTAATATTTCCCAAGTAAAGGTATTTTGTATAATTTTTTTTTCTTAAAATTTGAGATTTTTATATTTTAACAGGTGTAATATGAATTATAGTAGTAAACATATAATATTTATATTACAATGTAAATGAAAAAACTAACTTTCTGAAAGCCTAAAGTAGATATTCTAGATTTTGTAAAAAAAAATTTTAGCAAAAATTAGTTGATAAATTTTCTAATAATTATTAATAAATTTCTTAAATGGAAAAAGAATAGTATTTTAGAAACAGAAGTTTCTAGTTATTTATCACAATATTTTGTAGACATGAATATGTAATGATTTGAAAAGTTTATTAAGTAGATTAAATAAATAACACCAAGATTTAAAATATTGGAATATTAAAAAATGCAAATCATATGAAAGGTAATAGTTAATTTTAAATGCATTAAAAAATGAAAGTTTTCAAAGCAGATTCAAAAATAATGACAAATTCAGAATAGTAAATGACAGTAAATGAACTATTTAAAATAATTAAATAATTGAAATTATTAGAGAATTACACCAGAAAATGTTATAATCATATTGCTTCAACAAGATATAGTAAAAAATAATTTCCAACAGAAATATAATGCGTGATATGTGAGAAATTAACACGAAATATTTTAATTAGAAGAAAAGTTACAAGATAAAAATGAGAAGTCGAGTATATTGTAAGTTTACAAAAAATGCATAAATTTAACTATTAACAAAAGTATAGATTTTTTTATATAACATTTATGATACATTTGTACAAATTATACATAAATCGTTAAATGTTTGAAGATTTAAAAAATTGCATTACAGAAGAATATAATAGTTTATCAAGTTGAAAGTTGAATCGTGTAAGTTGTGTAAAAGTTTTTTTTGTATAAAGTTTTTATGTAAATATTAGTGTAGGAAAATCTGTAAAGCCGTAGTAAGTGAGTGAGAGAAATATTTTGGCAAATTTAAAGAATTATAAAAAAAAAAATTGTTTATATCTTATATATTTTTGTTATAAAAAATGCATGAATTCAATTAATAGCATTAATGTTTAAACTTCAAGAACCGTGATATTGTTTTCAAATCATGCGTAGGATATATTTTTACCAATTATACAGTAATTAGTAAATTTCGAAGATATAAATATTTCATCATGGAAGATTTTGATCACCATGGAAGATTATAATCATCATGGAAGATTTTAGTCATCTTGGAAGATTTTAATCACCTCAAAAGATTCTTTATAATAGAAAAAATAATAAAATATGTTTGAGAAAATACTATTGCCAGACATCAAATCTTAAGAAATTATCTCTATAGTGGACATCTATACAAGTCATGAATAACATTGGTTCGAAGTCACTTATTTCATAAAATCAAAGTCATGGTGTTTTGGAATGAACTATAATCAATTAGACATCATCTTTGTAAAAACATTGATCAACTAGACTTCTCAAACAACTGCCACGTGGTCTACATCATCAACAGAAACAATTCATTCAACATGTTAAATGTATGATTTCAAGGGAAAGCAGAGTTCCAGCAAAAAAGCTTAATATTCAAAAAACAAAAAGTATGTTTTAGATGTATATAAAAAAGTTACACAATTATTGGATAAACATATTAATAATCAGATAATTTCTTTTACAGATTTGTAGCATCATAAGTACAAGAAACGTTTAAAGAAATTTATTAATGAAGATCTTCAAGTTAATTTCTACTTTTTATTCATAATAATAGTGAATACATACTTTTCTAATACGTTGTGCAAGAATGACTGATAAACATTAAAAATGTACAGTACAAAATACTCAAACTGTTACATATTAACAATTTTTATAAAATTGATGCTCTTCAAATAAAAGTTTTTTTTTGACACTTTTATCCGTCTTTTTCATTCTCTCCATGTTTCCAAAGTATACACTTTTCCATTTAAAGTATACATTTTCCAAAGTAAAGTATACACTTAGACATAAATACAACATTTTATTAAAAGCCTTTTAGCATATTTTTTTTAATTAACTTTTGAAAAAATAAAACTTAATTCAATTTTATTATTTTGATATTTTTAATTTTGTTAGCAAAACTTGTATATTTAATCACTGTATTTGAAAAAGAATGTAATAAAAAATAATTATTGTAAATAGATGGTTACATATAAATTTATATCTTTCTCTATTGTCATGTTTGTAATTGGGCCTTTGTTCGTAAAATTAATGAATAAATAAATAATAAATATATAAAATTTAAAGATTTTAGTAGTTTACTTATAATAATTCATTAGTTAACTTTCTGACATTTTTAATAATGTTTTTTTCAAGTGTTTATTTACTCAAACTTACTTTGGTAAATTGTATTAAAATTTTTGTGAATGTACATAATTTTAAATATTTTACATATCTGTCACAAACTCTCACAGTCGAGAACTTTTTATTCTTGTGACGTCAAGGATCACGTGTTACTTGTTAGTCAAATAGTATTATGGAGTGCGCACAGTACGCGCGTATTTGATTTCGTCGCGATCCTTATTACTTCAATTTTAAAAATTCAAGGTCTACTAGAAAATATTTTGAGATTTTTCCTCAAAAGCTATTTGTGGTCTTATTTCTTTTAAGAAACTAGTCGTTATATTTACGTGAAAATAATATTTTTACTGGTTTCAGCATGTGAAATAAAAAGGTCCGTTAAAAATATAACCTCAAAAAATTTGAATACTCAAGCTGCGTCTTTATACCGGTAAATTGCTACGAACTCTTGTAATCATTTTTTCGTAATAATGTTTGTTATCAGAAAGTTTATTTTATATTGAAACAATAAAATAGAAAATAATTTTTTTGCAGTTTAATTTGAATCAACGTTTTTCAAAATAAATACTTTAATATTGAAAATAAATAATTGCTTAGGCCATGGAAAATCAACGTTTGGAAAACATATTATACTCACAGATGCAAAAACTCCAAAATCTTGAAACTGCTACAGAATTAATAAAAAGTAAAATATAGAAACTATAATAATAAAAACACTGTATTTTACACTGTATCATTCTCTATTATAAATATTATAATTTTAGATAAAAGTGTAATTTATGATGACTTAAATGATGCTTATATTGATTTATGCTCGGTAACTGATGGTATTCAAGGATTAAAAGAAGATGTAAAACTCATGAAAGATGAAAATGAGCGTTGTAGAGTAAGTTCATTAAAACATTAAATTTTTTTGCAATAAACCATAGGATAATATAAATAGTATTTTATTTATAGAAATTATCAATTATATTAAGTACACTAGATCATCAAATTCAGTGTATGGAAAAAAATGTCCCTCCAAAACTAGAAGATTATGTTAATTCTAAAACATCAAAGACACCTGACAAACTTCAAAATAATAAAGTGAAAAATGTCAATGGTACATTAAATAATACTACTGAATATACTAACAGTATAAATGACAGTCATATAGCTACAGATATAAAAAATTGTAAAAAAGTTTTGTTCAATGAACCTGATATACCTCAATTGCAATCCATAACAGAAGAAGAATTTGCTAAAATTCCTAAATATATTATTTCAAGACATACATTGGAAATGCTTAACAGTTTAATATCAAATATCAATCAAATTATAAAAAATAAATATTCTTTGTTAGCTCTGGGAAGAAGTGGAAAAAAGAAAGCAGATTTAGATTTGTATTTGAATTATAAAAAACAACAAGCAAGTCTTGGGGCTGATGAAGGTCAGTTACTATATTTAAAAATTATAAAATATTTGCAATTTTTATTTTATGTTTTTTATTTGCATTTTAGAGCACACATACTTTTTCACACCAGAAGATTTTGAAAGGATTATAAAAGCTAAAATTGATAAAACAAAATTAAATTTGTTGATTGCCCTGCGCCATTGTAAAAGATTACGAGAAATCAGAACTGCTAAAAATGTGCATTATGCTTTAATTTTATCTACTAATTAAAATTTATTCTAATATCAAATACAAAGATAATAATTAAAAATTAAAATTTTTGTATAAAAGATATTTATGTATATATAGTATAATATAAATCAAAAGAGATAATTTTATATTTGATTCAAATTTTCAAAGATTTTGATATTACTATACCAAAAAAAACATTGGGCAGAAAAAGCAATAAATAAACAAAAATTGCAAAAGCAATATGGTAAACTATAGTATGTTTTCTACTGTAAATAAATTTTGTTGGTCAATTTTTTATATACTACCAAGCACAGAAAATATATTATTTAATCATAGAAAATATAAAAAAATTCAGGTTTAAGAAAATTAATATTATGAATTAATCCAGCACAAAAATCATGTATTTTCATATATTTAAAAAATAAAGTGCTGTGATAAGAAAAATGATTGTTTTTTATTTAAATGAACATTTTTTTAATAATTTCGTGAAAAATGCATTTCTCTAACGGAAAAGGGTTTAAAATGATGTCAGTTACCCGAACGGAAAAGAAATAAGGCTGTAATGGGGCCCTGCTCACTAAGCCAGGGGCCCCATTACAGCCCTATTTCTTTTCCGTTCGGGTTACTCACGTAAAGTTAGGTATACGTTCTATATTTGATTGTTGTTACAACAATGTTGTTGATATTGATAACGTGAGCATAGTAAAACTATGAATTTTGCAAGCTTTTAGTTGGCATTAGTTTCAGCTACATTTGAACGAAAAAAATGGTGAAAAGTTTCAGAAATAGATGAAATAAATTTAAAACTTTTTACCTTGCACAGAATCTTTTATACAGAATATACTTATCATGACTTTAACTGTTGGTAAGGTACTATTTTTTACATTACTGTCTATTTTTATTTGAAATTTCGTAAACTTCTACAACAATTATTTTTCATTTATTTTATAGTATTTTTATAATTAAATATAAATCTTAGAAATCTTCTAAGTTGACAGTATAAATTTTTAGGTTAGCCTACGATTACTTTTATTAAAGTGTTTTGTTTTTAGAAACTCTGATCGGTATTATGTCAGTGGCTTTTTTATGGGGTGTAACAAATCCTTTGATGAAAAAAGGGGCACAAGGAATAGAAAGAATAAAATCAAATACAGCTGTTGGTCAATTTTTAAATGATGTAATGTTCCTTGTAAAAAATTGGAAGGTAAATATAAACATATAAAAAGGAAAATATAAAACTAAAAATTTAATGCTTAAAACCGTTTCTGTAATATATGTTAATGTACTTCTAAATCTGTAAAATTTGTTATTTTAGTACATGATACCTTTTGCAATCAATCAATGTGGCTCTTTACTGTATGTCATTGTAATTCAGAAAACTGATTTATCTCTTGTTGTGGTTGTTGCCAATTCTTTAACATTTGCTGTTACAGCATTAACAGGTATATTCTTAGGAGAGAAAAAAGTTCACAGAAGTAAGTTTATTTGTTGTTTATAATTTATTTCTGTGTTTTATATTCAAATGACTTTATTTTATTGTAATCAATTAAAATAAGGCTTAAAATTTTGTTTTTTTCAACATTAGTTTATAAATTATTCACAAACAAGCAGATCTCACTAACTCATTAATTTTTAGTGTTTATTAATAAGTATAGTACGCCCAAGTTTTCACAAAGATTTGAGTTTTTAAAAAGTATAAAATTTTATTTTTTTGCAGATACATATATAGGGATTATTTTAATATTAATGGGAACTACATTATGCTGTATGGATAAAATGGGAAGTTCAAGATAACGTTTATTAAATTGTTTGTACAGATGAAAGGAAATGAAAATAAAAATAGACTATAATTTTAATTAGTATTGAATTATTATTTATTTATCTCAAATTATTATTCATGTTACAAAATATAACTTGTTCTGGAGCTATGCACCGTCCAGTCTCTGGACAATTTGATCCTATGTTTAGCAAGGTAGGAGTTACGGGTTAATTGATGATTTAATTTTATGAATAAGTTTTAATTATATCATCATAAATTCTATGGTATTTACACTATCTTATTATTTGTATATACACACACACTCGCTTAGTAGCACCAAGTAGGAATTAATTTATAATGGTTTAAGCATTAAATTATGTTGTCAAATACATAATCTTCATTTTAACAAAAATTATATCGTAACAAATTATAACAATGGCCATTTCTAAAATACACATTTGACGTTTTTTCCTTCAATGTCGGATACGTGGGTAATATTTATAATTTTAGCGCGTAAAATTTTCAATATTAGCGAGACATTGTAAAAAGAAGAGCTCAATAAAATACAATTAGTACAACTATTTACAACGATAAACATCGAGCAAAGGAATACGAATACTTCAAGGTGTTCGTTCAATTTAGTCGTTTCCATTAAAAAAATGCGTTCGCTTCACTCGCTCTCCTGTTCGTTTCAAAGATACATTGGTCACTTGTCAATTTTTCCGTGAATTTTGTTTTTGAAGAGAAAAAAATACAATAGAAAGGAAAAGAGAACGTGGCTTACAGCCACGTAAAAAGTAGGGGAAAAAAAGTAAGAAATAATATAGAAATTGAAAAGAGAGAAGAATAAGAAAGTCAGAAAAAGAAAAACAGAATGGCACGCTAATTCACGGTAAAGTAACAAAGGTCAAACGCTAAAAGGAATTCTCCTCTTTTCCTTCCAGATTTATCGTCCTCGTCGAGACAAGAACGAGCATTGCAAGGCCAGAACGAGGAGGAAAATAAAATTTATCTCCGTCTGCCCCTCCAGTTTGGCAATCGCAAAACTCGTTCGCTGTACAGAGTCAGACCGAGGCTGAACGCATTCTCATCTATCGCCAGAAATTTAACCGCGTAAATCCGGTAGAGAGAAGGTTACGTTTTCAAGGGATCATTGATGCCTTCGTCGAATGTGTTATTTTTTTCTTTTTTTGTTTTTTTTTTTTGCTTTTTTGTTGTCCATTGAAATTCCATACCAGATTATACTTTCTCGATTAACAATCATGTTCGTTCTACGTACGCTCGGGGGGACGGGTTTCCGTGATGCGGAGAAGGATGGTGTAGGTCAAGGAAAGGGGATGTTCAGGAAGTAAGATTTGCTCTTCTCGTTAATTATATATATATTCTATAGCTCGCAGTAATTTGTCCGATTGGTGCATTTAGGAGGGATAAGGTCGGGGGGGTTCGAGATGAAGATTGCGAAGTCGCAGTATTTGATTCAACATGTTTAGCGTGGAATTATAACGTGTGTGCTCAGCTGAAGCGCGTGACGTACGTTAACAATGCTCGCTGAAATGCTTCGCTCAACGTATATACGCATCGCATTGATCGATTAGTAGATCAGTAAAAGATGATAGGAGGGGTAAGGTATTAAGATAGGCCGATCGACGAGTCGCGATCTGTTTTAGGCGCTCGTTAAATTCACGATTAAAATAATCAAAGTGTGAGAGAGAGAGGCTAAGTGGGGGGTTGGGAGGGATTACGGCGCGTCGAGTGAAAGGTTAATTTGTGAATTAACCGCGGCTTAACAGCTAATGAAGAGAGAGAGAGAAACAAGGTAAAGAGAAAAAGAGAGATAAGTTCTTAAAACTGAAAACTCGAGACTAGCATTGGTCAATGGCCTCATCGCTTAGGCCCGGGACTTTTTGCTCTTCAGCTTGAACCAGCCCGCGCCCTTGTTGGGATCGCGCGGCACGGAGGTGGACCTGTTGAGCTCTGGCCGGGAGCTCACGCTCCGGGCCTTGCTGGCCAACGACTCCGTCGACACTGTTCTGTCCACCTTCTGCTTGTCCTTGGACTTTAGCGTGCTGCGGTTGATGGTGCCTGCGAACAATCGTTTCCCTCGGTCACTCCACGAGAAATCGAGAAAAAGTCCTCGGTCGTAATGGGAGAGTGTGTACCTATATCACTCACCGGATTTTGTGGCAGGCTCCTTGCTGCGTCTGGTCTCCTTGCCGCGACGGCTGAGGGTCTCGCGGCTGCGCTGCCTGCGGCGCATCGTCGCCCCTGGTTGCTGCTGCTGCTGCTGCTTGCTCGTAGCCGCGTGGAGCTGCTGCTGGTCGTAGTTGATCTCGTAGGGCTCGCGCAGGTGTCGCGGCCGCCAGGGCGCCAATACGCTCACGCTTCTCGATACGGTGCGCGTGTGCGCGGCCAATGGTCGGCTCAGCTCCTCTCGGCTTGCCGCGCGCCTCCGCTCGTTTGGCCCGGGAATTTCGCCGACTGTTGAAGGCAGAGAAACGGTTTAATAAGAAAGCCGCTCTCGCGTTAGTCGCGGCTTATTTTCGGAATAATACGGTACACCAGCTTTCGTTTGAATACGTCGGAAACTAGAACTTTTCATCGCACTTTTATTGCTCTCTCTCGGCGTCGTCATTTATCAAGAGCATTTAAACGTTTGGAATTTTTTAGCGCGGCTTAACTGTATAGCTTTAATTTTCGACGAAGAATAAAAAAAAAAGAAGCGGTGGCGGGAACGGGGGGCGGGTACAACTTTCATTGAAACGTAAAAGGTTAAAGTAACAGTAATTAGTAATTGTCTAACTAACAGAAAGAATTTAAAAGGAGTATTGAAAGCAACAAGAGGAAAGAATAAAAAGAAATGAAACGAGTGCTGGAAAGAAGTAGTGCTAATGAATCACATTAAGTTGTAGAGTGTGGAGAGGATGAAAAAAAAGGGTCGGCGGAGAATGAAGAGCTGGTTGTATGTAGAGAATAAGTGTAAGTGGGTAGATTGGGGGGGGGATGGGAGGAAGGCAATATACCAACCTGTTGCGGCGTGCAAGTAGACGACGGATCTCTGGGACCTCTGGGAATTCTGGCTCTGCTGGCTGCTGTCGCCGGTTGTACTTTCACCGGAGGACAAGGCGCTCTCCGCGAGCCTCGACGACTTCCTCGGCGGCATTGCAATTCCCATGGGGTGACGGCTCGAGTTCGTGATCTCACGCCTTACTTTGGCATGCTCCTCCGCTCGCTTGTTTCTGCCCAACACACAGAGACCGACGCACACGCGCCGTGTGCTCGATAAGTGACCAAACTTCTTCTTTTTTTTCCTCAATTACCCTCCCTTTCGTTATTTACAGATCGATCGTCGATAATACTCTCCTTTGCTTTTGTTCGATTAATCTCGGCTTTGGCGCTTCGCGATTTTGGCGACGCGTCGATTTGTTCGCGCGACCGACACTCTGGTCGTTAAGAGTTTGGAAAATTGCCGCCAATTACCTCGAGAGCTGTTAAGTGTCTAACCTTCGGGAAACGAACCTTTTTTTTGTTGTCATTGGATTTTCGTCTTTTTGCTGCCATTGAGCTAAGAGCGGCTACCTAAAATCGCGACTGGTAATAGTCTGATTAGCGTCCTTTGGTTCGGCTAATGGCTCTCTGATTGCGATACGCGAGCGAGATGGATTAAATTTACGCCCGATCGGAGAACATTCATTATCGCCAATGCCAATAATGCTATCGGCCGCGAGCTTTTAAGCCAATACGTTATTACTTTTACGACGCCGAGTAAAAGCTAGTTATTCAATTTTTATTTTTTTTTTCTCTTTATTTTCAACGTTATTGCTGTGATTTTTTTTTTTTTTAAGAAAGGTCACCGAAATTTACCTAATCCGGTTTTTCTAACTTAAAATTTTTATTTCCCGGGTCAGATTCTAATTTTGACACTACGTCAGAAATTTAATTAGTTACGGTACTAGTCGACGTTAGAGCCATAACAAATTTTGTTGGAAAAATCTAATAAGGCGTTTTATTTTCAGAACACCCGACTTTTTTTTTAAATTGCGTGTAAAGGTAAGTTAAAACCAGCTCGTTTACGTTTCAAATAAATCAAAGCATAAAATTAAAAAAAAAGTCACCGTAATTTCATAGCAACACCTTATTAAAATAACTGACTTCTTTTTTTCACACAGCTCAATGCGTATATCTTTTAATGAAAAAAAAAAAAAAAGAAAACGCCGCCAGATAATCGAAAAAATAAATCGAGAATGGCAAAAGTGCCGGGAGCTTATCTAGACCTGAGATTTCCACAAATTTCTAAATGATCCGGCGCGAGCGGCTCGTGATATTTAACGTACGCAGAGGTATACGTTGGGGTTTATTTATTTTTGTCTACAATGAAATTTCAGCGCGTAATTACCTGCGATCGCGGTTCGACGAAATCGACTCGAGATCGGTGTCTCCGAAGAAACGAAGATTCTTCTGCACTGACGCTCGTTCAGGTGCTGAAGAGGCCTCCTCGTCTTCCGTGCCGGTCGTTAAAATCTCGCTTTCAGGTATTCTCGGCTTCTTATCGACAGGCTGAAACATTTTCAGGTATTCAACTTGATGACTTTGTTTTTTATCTTTATTTTTTTTTCTTTTTCTATTTCAACACTCCAAGCTTGCAGATTTTATGTTTTCGATTGGGGCGCGATGCGAAACTCGTACAATTCTTATCCAAAACACAAGATATTAACGTAAGAATTGTAATGTTCCAATTAACACGGGACAAAAGGTGATTAAATCGATTAGCGGCAAGTGAATAAAATAAATTAATAGTGTAATCACGACAATACGTATATCGCATCCAAGCTTCTTATCCTAATAAAAGTGAAATTCTCATCGATAAAATGACTGTCGGCAATGCACACTTATACATATATATCAGAAAATCTCTGGGTATAAGCGAAAGCATCCCTGCCCCTCCTGCTGCCTCTTAACTTTGCAGATTGGAAAAAGAAGAAAGACAAAGTCGTTATAAGAATTCGAGGAGTGCGCGATCTTGGTGGCTTATATATGTGTGTAACTCCGGGTTGGCAGTATATAGTGCGCGCGTGTATAAAGCAGGAGGAAGGGGGGGGGCAGAGTGTGCGCGCATGTACGAGTCAATTTTGATACACTCCGATTAGAAAAACCAGATGACACATATCGATGGCAGTTTCCTCGTGCCAGGCTAAGGAAAAGCAAGCAAGCCAACGACCACGACGACGACGACGACAAGGACGAGTCGAGCCGGATATAACAAAAAAAGGGAAGGAAGGCAAAAAAGCAGAACTCGTCGTCGTCGTCGTCGTCGGCGGGAGCAGGAGAGAGAGAGAGAGAGAGAGAGAGAGAGAAAGGGATAGGCGGCCGGGGAGTACGAGAGCCGGTACATTATCAGCACGTGTGCGTCAAGTCAGTGCGCGTATATATATGCGGACCCGGCTCTCGTCAGATAGATTACGTCCCAGTCCTCGGCTTGATATTCACGCTCGCGCACACGCAATATCGGCCGCGCGGCCTATGCCGGAGCATGCACACGCATACACACATCGTAGCAGCAGCAACACCGGCGAGCAACCATATGCATTTTTCATCCCTCTCCATTTATCTATCCTACCTTCCTCCTCCCCCGCCCCTCTCTCTCTAGAGTCTAGCCTCCACGGCGCGTGTATATGAATCTGTATCGGAACACGCGGCGGATCAGCAACGTCCGGCTATATGCTTAGGAGAAAGAGCGAGAGAGGGAGAGAGAGGTGCAGTCGGAAAGAAAGAGAGAGAGAGAGAGAGAGAGTAGAGATCGCGGGGCCTGCACTTAATCTCGCGATTAAATTAAACCACAGAGCGCAGAGTTAGTTAAGCATTTAATCAAACTGGTAATTGGAGGTTGCTACGGCCTAATGGCTCTCGCGCACTCGCTTTCTTTGCTCCCTCCTCCTCCCAGCGCTTTCCATCAACCCTCTTTCCGCCTAGGCTCTGTGCGCTTCGCTTCTCCTATCTAGCGTCGGCTCTCGTTGCCTGGGATACAGAGGAGAGAGAGAGAGAGAAAGAGATCCGTTGACTGATGAATCGACATCGGATATATCGCGGCTAGAGGGGCAAGAGGGCGCGCGCGCGGGGGGAGGAGAGATTCAGAAAAGCGGCCCGTTATGTGCACCCCGCGCGCGCGAACTCGTGCCGGGGCCCTCTGACGTTTGCCTCCCTCCTTTTTGCATTCGCTGCCCCGAGCGCGTGCACTATACTCGGATATAGTCGCAAGATCGGCATCTCTTTCTCTCTCCTTCCACGTTCATTGGCCTGGGTGACTAAAGCAACGGCGGTTATATACTTGGTCGCGCGGATTCCTTTTTCTTTGCTCCACTACTGCGCCTATACGAGAGACTGATGAGCCTGATCTCGCCGCGAGCACTTGAGAATCTATACGCGGATGTACGATGGAAAGAGAAAGCGAGATGTCTCTGTGTCTGCGTATGTGCACTTGAGAATTTTCCTGTATTGAAGGAACGCGTCGGGCTAGAAAATTAAGCAGTAGAAACTAACCCAGGTACAGGTCTTGACTAGACCTAGTTTAGTTTTTTCAATCGGATTTTTTAAGTAAAAGAAAAAAAGCAGTAAATATACTGGGATTAAAGCCGCTGGAAAAAGTGCAAAAGCGACAAACTCAGCGATTCCAAGGTTGCAGCAGCAGAAGCAAGTCGCTCTCCGCGATGACTCGGTGATTAATCGTCCAGGGGAAACTAGTACACAGGCATATCTACATACACGAGACGAGAGAAAGAGATGAAACGGGGTTGGCAAAACAGGGCTGGCTCTCCGCCGATCTACGCAGCAGCTCTCTTGTAATGAATATTAAATCGGCAAAAAGCCCAATTCATCCGGACACTCGGGGCATTTGAATTTCGCGAACGAGAGAGAGAGAGAGAGAGAGAGAAAAGAGAGCGGGAGCAGAGGCGCGCGTCTCTCTTTAGAAACGATCCGTTGGAGGCTATAACATCGGAGCAGCTCGCCGATCTCGCATGATTTTCAATTATACGGCTCTCTCTGCACACGGAGACCGCGAGGGGGTAGCTATTTACACGTGTCGAGAAGTCCCGTAGCGGTATCTCGTCTCGCGCCCACGCGCCCTCGGACTTATTCGGAGAAAGCCGTGCGCGCGCTTTTGCGCTAACGCGCTCGATCAGCGCGCTATTCTATATACGCGCGTGACGCCCGGTGTATACTCTCTCTCTCTCTCTCTCTCTCTCTCTCTCGCGAGAGGATCTCCTTAGCCCTCCCCTTTTCGCACTTGACTAAAGTGAAAGGAGTGCGCCGGCCTCTCTTGCGGCCCTGTAAACAGCCTGCACGTGAAAGTTATTTCCATCTCGCTTACTCCTCTCTCCTAACCGTTCGCTTCCTCTATTTCGCCAAGGCACACACGCACACACACACACACCCAGGCAAAAAAACACATAGGGGGCTCGTGATAGACACGCGTGTGCACGTGTCTATTTCAGAAAACGCTTTCGATATACTCTCGTTATTTTTTGTATAAATATCGAACGAGAAACGCCGTGGCACGAACTTATGTATATGTACTGCCTGGGTGAAAGAGAGAGAGAGAGAGAGAGAGAGAGAGAGGGAAAAAGAGTATGGTCATATGGTTTGCTCGATAAATACTCTATCGTGCCCGGCTTTTTCTTCCACCCCGCGTATTAAAAGGACCCTTTCGTGGCACGCGCGGGTGTGTACATATAGATGCCGAGAGGCCTTAACAAGCCAGTGCGCATATTCGCTAACACAACACACGGAGCATTTGCAGGCAACTTTCTTCTCCCGGCCAGTGAGATGACAAAGCCGGATGAAAAAGCGAGCGACTACGCTTTCGACGTGCAGGTTCGAGTCTATATGTATACGCTGCTGAGAGTCGATATATCTATAAAGGCCCCGTGTTGTAACAAGACGATAAATAATGCCGGCTGTCTATTATATTCTACGTGCGTTTGTTTAAAATATACATGTATATAGCGAAGCGGCGACGTTGGGTGAAGATAAGTGACGTTATAATCGCTTTCGAGAGGGAGGGAGAAAGAGCGCATATACCGATATCCCAGTGATTTTCCCCCTGTATACAGTTCTCACGTCTGCATGGAGCGAAAGCGATTTACGGAGAGCCTATAATCGCGACATTATACTGCCTGTAAAGTACAAATTTTCGGATATTTACTTAAGCATTGGAAAAGTGTACGTATAGCGGGGAGGACCTGTGACAGCGGTCCCGAATAACACGATGAAATTGATGAGTCCATTAACTCGGCCGACGTTGGTGGGCGCGCTCGAGTGAGAGCGAATGGCTAAATAAGTGGCTAGAACAGAGCTTAACAGCTTATCGATCTCGGCGAGCAAAAAAAAACAGCCTACAGCCGGTCGGACACGAGGAGAGCGTGGGTATAGCAGGAAGCTTTGGCAGTCCTTTTTTCTCTTTGCGTTCGTAACCCTCGGTGCGTTTTTTTGTTTGTTGGCCAAGCGATGAAAGAAGCGGAAATTGCAAGCGATCGGCTGGGAAAGTGGCCCGGCGTTCAATCGCGATTTTTGCACGAATCATCGGAGCACCGAAATCCGCGAGGACGCGTGACGAATAAGCCGGCAACAAGTGTCTTTTGCTGGGCGCGTGTACGTGTGGTCGAGAAGAGGAGAAAAAAAATATGTAGCACAGGACAGCCACCCACGCGTGCCGGCGATCATCGCTCGATATAATATGCAAACGGACGATGCTGCTGGCGCGATATACGCCTGAGCCGTTATTAATCCCGCGACGTGTGTAGCACTTGCCAAAATCGGCGAGCCAACTCGAGAGCTAAGGGGGGAAGACGAGAGAGATTGAATCGAGAAAGGCAAGTGGCATGACATCAGACGGGCAGCTGGGCATGCGGCTATATACGCACAAGTTTCTAGCTGTCTTGTCAGGCTGGCGATTTTTTTTTCCTTTACAACGATGCTTTTATAACGTTTCGCGGCTCGTAAAACCACGGCGAAATCGCAGGTTGGCCGATGAAAGCTTTTCTCGGGGTCTCTCTGACGAAATCGCCCGGGGTTTCTCTCTCTCTCTCTCTCTCTCTCTCTCTGGCTCACTAAGCTCGACGTCTTTGGGAATCCTCGCACGCGGACGTGTTGGTATATGGGTGGCTGGCTTTTTCGAAATCAGCGCGAAAATGTCGTCGGTTTATCTTTTTGACTAGAGCAAACAATTTTAAAAGGCCATTAACCGCGGGGATTTCTGAGAAATTACGTCTTAGAAGGCGGTACAGTCTCTGTCTGCGGCTATGTGTGTATATCACTGATGCTTTTGTAACAGATTGTCTCTCATAATCGCGGGTTTTATAGATTCAAACTTTACTGTTATTTATACTTCGAATGAATTTATGAGATATATTAAAGCCGAAGTTTGAGCATGTTTCCACCCACACTAACTTTATACACATCGAAAATCTAAAAACGTTTTATTTTTTATTCTCTTATTATATGAGACATTTAATTATTCATGGGGGAGCCCGGGCAAGCTTGGAGGTTTACTTTGGAAATGTTCGGATTAATAAAATAAGATGAAGAATGAAAAATTATTGAATTAGCTTTGACGAAACAAATTTTGAGATTGATCGTAAGACTAGCTTATTACAAACACATTTGTTTGTATTCACAGCAATCTTAATGTACTCAATCGAGCTTATTTCAGTACAGAATTCACCCACAGTGACTCAGCAAACAGTCATCGTACTTGAAAATCCCAGAGCTACGGGATTACCAAGCCGGCGCTCTATATCAACCGAGCCACTTGAAAGCCCCCGGAAAACTACAATTCCTCGAGAAAGAAGAGAGAGAGAGAGAGTTGTCAGATAGACGTATCTCTTACCTTCGTGCTAGACTTGGTCTTGCGGGAGAGGGACTTGAACCATCCTTTCCTCTCGGCCTCTTGACCCTGATTCTCTCGCGAGCTCTTGTGCTCGCGATACTGTTCCGGCCGCGTGAGAGTTCCGGTCGATCGTGATAGTCTCGAGGGCCTCGGCGGACTCGGACTTCCGCTCGGCGTCGACAAGCGCCTGCGCTGTCTGTACTCGTCCTGCAAATAAATCACACACTTTATATCTCAATCCTTTCGTTGTTATTCAATCTATAACCTAAGCTAAATTTGCTTATTCCTATGAATTACTAAATAAAGTATTCCAAATAAAAGAGATACACGACAAAAATAAATCAGAGGATGTACATAGAAAAACAAAGGATAGAGAGAAACGAAAGTTCAGGATGAACGAACGTTTAGATAGGTAGCAAGGTAAAGTCGGGATAGGGGGGTAGGTGGAATTAAAGGAAACGTCGAGAGGTATATGAATCGGGCCATTTTATATCCTTCGGCAAAGGCTTTCCCGGCGCAATCAAGCGAGGCCGCTAGCGCGCACTCATGAATGCATAAACCGCTCTTGCTCGGGGGTCTTCCTACTCTACCTGCTCCCCCCCTTCATCCTATTTCTCGTAAACGAGCGGCGGCGTGCAATGAATAGCCCGTATCGCGGACACATCTGCATGGGGCACGCGCGCGCAAACTCCCGCTCCTTTTCTACTTCATAGCCCCCCCCTCCATCCCCTCACGTCTCGTTTTAACAATGCTCGTCCTCGTTTTCCTATACCGAATCCACACGGGTGTCTGTACATATGCACAATCGTCGAGAGCACTTCGCACCGGCTGCAGCGAGCTTTTTCTCTGTATACACGTGTGAGCTTTCGCGTTTGTAAGGTCAACGCTGTTGTTTAATATTCGTACGAGCGTATACGCGCACTTGGACCAATGCTATTACGTATGAGATGCGCGCACAATGCGCGGATATTTCATTAACATGCAATTTGGTAAATAAGCGCGGCTGTACGCATGAAAATCAATTCTCTCGCTCGTCGAAGGGGAGTAGCTATAGAGCCTCCTCGGTACGTATATATTGCGTATACGAGGGAGAGAGATCGCGGCCGTTTGTAATTCAAGCAACATCTCAACAGCGCAACTCCTCGCGAGAGATACGTATCCGGCAAGACTCCAAGCAAATAACTGATGCCCGTCACTCTCTCTCTCTCTCTCTCTCTCTCTCTCTCTCTCTCTCTCTCTCTCTCTCTCTTTCCCTCCTCGAGGCTGGGCATGTGCACAGAGAGACGGACAATAATACAACGAACGACATCTCAATCAGCAAAAAAGATAGCCGGGCAAAAGTAAAGAAGCCAGAGGTTGCGATAGCTAGAAGCTCTCTCTGACAGGCGCGTGCAGAGAGGCCGGGGCAATAGAGAGAGAGAGAAAGAGAGAGAGAGAGAGAGAGGGAGGGAGGAAGAGAGTAGCAGGGCTAGATATGTAGTCCCCGGGGCAACGAGCCAAGTGCGCGTGGGCTGTTGGATATGATTGGGCCAGCCCGGCAGACTTCCTTATCCCTCTCTCTCTCTCGCTTCGCGATTAATCTCCTGTCTAATGCGTATACTGTAAACTCTTTCTGCGCGTTGACAGAGAGTCGAGCTTCGTTACCATTCCATCGGCGCTTTGTAATGACGCGTTATCGGACGAGCCTTGCCTCGTAAGCGCCGCTGTGTTCGTACGCGCGTAGTAGTTATGAATTTAAAGCTCGCGTTAGTGACTAAGAAGTCTCTCTCTCTCTCTCTCTCTCTCTCTCTCTCTCTCTCTTGGGAGATCAGATTTTCAAACGGCGTTGGGATGTAGAAGTAATTTATGCTATAGTACAGTAAAGAGAGAGAGAGAGAGAGAGGGGGGGAAGGGGAGGGCTTGCTTGATGGATGTCGAGTGTTTCGCGGGAAAAGGGACGGCCCGAGTGCGTCGTGTCTTATACGACGGGTATGTAGGAGCAAAGTGTTGCCGGCGCGCGTTACGTAAATCACCGCTCTAGGGCGTGTTAACTTGCCAGGCTTTTCGAAATTGACTGCCCGCACCAAAGTCAAGGTCACGCCAAAGGCTTTATCCTCCTGCTACGTGTAGTGTGCCTGCATTATACACGAGACTCTCTCTGTCTCTACCCGACGCCCACCAAAACATCGTTTTGGTCGATTTGTTCGTTGTGTGCCCGTGTCATTGACTTGGCCAGTTTTACTTTGTTCACAGTATATAAATTGTAGGTTTTACGTTTCGTCCGCTTTAATTGTCGTTATTATAAAATCAATTTCAAGGCGCGAGAATTAAAAGAATTCCATCCCGCTCTTCCTCGTCTGGTGTTCTTTAATCTACCAGCATCGCTACCGCGGATCTCTCTCTCTCTCATCGGCCGGCATGGCGTCAGCAACATTGTTACCTGCCAAGCTCATCGCTCGCGTACATCTATGCACGCAGCCCCCAACGTATATTGCGCCGTGGCAATGAAGCATAAATCACATAGAAACGAGTGCCAATCGCTATCGTCAGCCGCTATACCTCCCCTTCATCTCTATATCATCTCTTGTAGAGTAGATTAGCTCTCTCGCGCGCGCGGAAGTACAGCCGCCTATTTATATACCGAACGCGCGCCTAGTCGCGCAATTATAAAATCGGCATTGGGGGCGTAAAAACGAAAAGGTCAAGAGAGATAGCTAAGCGCATTCCTGGTCAAAGCGCACAAGGCCCTGAGCATATACCTACACATCGGGCTACGATACAAGCTTACCGCTCTCGTTCTTTCTCCCGCTCGTTTCCACCCCTTAGCATCCCTCCTACCCGATTATCTCTTCTTCTCCGTTTCCATCTTATCAGACTGTCTTTCTCTCTCGGCTCAAGCACTGCCGGCGGCTCGAGTCTTTATATGCCCCGTCTATGTAGGCCTCCGTAACGCGCGCACGTGTATACAGGCTTAGCCAGCGGGCGACTAGTGGAGAGCTCTATGCATGTAGGCTGGGGATTAGAGGGCTACGGTTCTTCTTGTACGCGGGCCCGAGCTCTTTGTGTGTACTCTCGCGCTTTCCTACTTGCGCGCCCATTATACCCATCGGGGCTGGCCTATAGACTGCTTTAGGATGTTTAGCTCGCTCGCGTCTACGTATGTACTTCGAGAAGGGCAGGGGGACCCCCGAGGCCGGAACGGCTGTATACGTTTTAATTACTCGACTTGTCTGAGGCGCAAGTGGCGCGATTTACTTGTTAGAAGAGCGAGCTGCCGCTGCTACTCTCTTTCTCTCTCTCTCTCTCTCTCGCTTCCTTTGTTGCTTCTCGGAGCTAACGCCACTCCCGAGGAGTTAAAAATAAATGACTGCGCTCCTTCTTCTTCTTCTACTTCTTCTTCTTCTTCTTTCGCCGCGCGAGATAATTATCTAGGATGTATTGTACGAATGCTTGGGTGATCTTTTTTTTTCTTAACTGGCTCTCTCTCTCTCTCGCGCGAGCGAAAGGAAGTGAATGGAATTACGCGAATTTGTCTGTGGTGGGTTACTACATTTTTTTTTCTCTTAATTTTCTGGCGTCCGAGTTATTCGCCAAGCGGACGCGTAATTAGCATGTGATTTTTTGTTTTCGCCGAGCCTGCTTGCGGCGAGCTTGAATAATCGCGATGATTTTGGCGGATTACTGATTATTGTTCTGGGTGGTTTTAGTTAGTTGATTTAATGAACGGTCGAGAATAATTTATGAGTTCTCTCTATTTTTTTTTTATTTCTTCGAGCAATTTAAGATTTTTTCCTTGTCGTACTTTGCAAATTAAATGATTATTAATTTTTGTCCAGGTCGTCGTTGGGGTTACTACTGTTACTTAGGCGATGAGGGCAAACTAAAAAAACTGCGGCTAGTGATTAATGTATTTTAAGAGGATTATAATTAGCGCGCAGAGATGCAGTAATAGTAAATTTGAATAGTCTTATTTCATTCACGCGCGTGCGTATACACGAGAAGAAGCGAGTATGAAGAAAGAAAAAATAATGCCGAGTGTAGGGAGCTGTAGCTAAAACTACAAATTCATTAAGTAATCAAGGGAAGCATGAATAAAACATGCACGGTAGAAAAAGCAAGTGTATAGAAAGAGAGAGAGAGAGAAAGAGAAAGGGAGAAGAAGAAGGGATGGAAAAGGGGGAAGGGAGAGTTTCCAGGTCGCGCACTAACGAAGAAAATAAATTTCGCGGGGCTTTTTAAATGATCGGAGCGGGCAAAAAGCATGATAAAGGCCCGCTGACTAGAAAAAAGAATATAGCACGGGGAGCAAAGAGAATTAAATGGGGGATCGATAACGAAGTGGAGGCTGAGAGAAAGAAAGAGAGAGAGAGCGCTTGGGAATGTGGAGGAAAAGAGTATCCGCGGAGGTATACAGAAGACGGTGTGGGAAGGAACGAGGGTGGGTGGGGGTGGGGAGGGAGATCTGGGGAAGAAGGAGCGTGTACCACGATTCCCTTTGTACGTGGGTCCGGCGTCAATGGCGGGGTGGGGGGGATGCACCACGGCGCAGCAGAGCGCAGCTCGGACATAAATAATATCGATGCGGTAGCCCGCGCGCGGAGCCCTACTATGTACGCGAGAGAGTGAGAGCGACTCTGCGCGCGGAAGAAGAATTGCCGGGCTGCTGAGATATCGGCGAGAGAGGCAGCTCCAGCAGCGGGCCTGTGTTATAAGGCTGTATCGTGTTATATATGTACGCCGGATAAAGAATAAATTTGCGGAGAATTAAGGAATTATTGAGTCGAGGATGCTTTGATCTACGGCCACTGAGAGCTGATATATGGCTAAGCCTCGGAGCTTCGTGTGCGAGGATGCTTTTTAAAGAGCGCGAGAACGATCGCTACGTTGGAGAGCGGACGCTAAATGGATTGACATCGGTCGATCGATGTTGCGCTGCCGCTGCTGCTGCCGCGCCGCTGGCTCGTGCTACATAGCTGGGCTTACGCCGCCGAGACGCTTTTTGATTTAGGATCAGAGCTAAGCAGGAATAGAGGCAATTAGAGCGAGCACTATGGATGAACTTGACGATGATGATGATGATTATGGGGGACGAGGTGAGTAGGTGCCAGTGCGGAAAAGTGTGTCGGCCGAAAAGCAACGATGGGTCTCGACAGCGGTCGGAGCTGTACGCCGCCTGAGTTTGGAATATGTGCCGGAAGTGTGGAAGGTTTTACGAGGATGAATCACCGAGAATTGTTTGGCCGAGGCTTACGACTGAGTTAGCTGGTGAATCAGTCGATATTTTTCGCCGGGTTTCCAACGACCGAATGGGTGAAACTTTTAAATAAAAATTTTAGAATTCATTGAGGCGTATCGAGGGCTTTCGGAGGTTCATTGAGAGGAAAGCTCAAGAAAATCCAATCTAGAAGGCCCCGGGGGTTGGCGATACGTGCTTCTTTGCCGCGCCGCCGTGGATATACCAGCCACGTCGCGGCGATGCAGTCCGGGAAGAGAAGAGAGAGAGAAAGAAGAGAAAGCAAAGTGAGAGAGAAGTCAGCTGATGCAAAAAGCGCGTAGAAAATGGTCCTCAAACGAATGAAAAAGACTAGCCGCAAGAGTGCCAAGATAGAGAGAGAAAGGGGGGGGACGGATGGAGATAAACAGTCAGAGAGAGCTTTGGTATAGAGGAGTAGAGAAGAAAACACGCGAGGGGGCGGGGAGAGAGAAAAGAAGCAAGGGCGGCAGGGAAGGGAGTGTCCCGGTGAGAAAACCGGCCGAGCGCGCGCCGAGGAGTTTAGCGCTTTGCGTGCGGTACGCGCAAGCGCCATTAATAACACGACGCGAGGGCGAGAGAGAAAGAGCGAGGAGAGAGAAGAGGCGAGGTACGTTAGAGGGGCAAGAAGGGCAGTCCACGTCTGGGAGGCGAAAAACGAGCTTGCTGGAAGGTACGGGCCTCCTCTCTCTCTCTCTCCCTCTTACTCACTGTTGTAGCACGTGCTCTCTTTGGAATAACTAAGCTGTATGGCCGAGGCGCGCTGATGCGGTAGCCCGGGGGACTTGTGCGGCGGCGAGCGCGAAAGCCCCTGTCAATGGACGGAAAAACGCCCGCGAGATATCGCCTCTCCCCTCTCCAGGCTACTCCCAGCAGCAGCCACCATCCTCTCCCCCTGAGCACTTCGTAGTACCAGGCAGTACACGCGCACACTACCCCGGGGGCCCTCGATATTCCATTCATCCCTGCTTGCTTGCCCTCCTCATTTGCCTTTTATTCATTGTCCATCGATTGCTCTCCTCATTTTTCACTTTCCTCCTCTCTTCCACGTTTCTTCACAGGTACAAGCAGGCATTTCAGCTTCTATACTACCCTTTTGCGAATGATGTTTATCACTCAACGATATACTCTCTTTTTTTTTTACGTCAAATCGCTCTCGTCATTTGAGCGGTCTTTGTTGCACAGACACACATTGATTGATTTTATACAAGTTGCTTTTTGCGGGATAAGTTTATTAAATCCGCGGCTATATGCATCATTAATTTAACGGCAATCGATACAGGTATTTGTAAAAAGTGTATTTTAATACGAACATAAAGCGGCGTAAGATAAGCCAACTTGGAATATGTTTTATTAAATTTAATATTTCACTTTTCCATTGAACAAGCTCTCCGAGCTAATTTACATCAGATTAGCCGTAAATCAATGATTTGGGCGAAAGAAAAAAAAACGCGCGCGCGCGAGGTGAAAGTAATGCCGGGACCGGAAAAAAAGGGGGTGAAAAAAGGCAAAGCCGCGGGAGATTAAGGCTGTTAAAACTCGTATTAAAAGCAGTTGACAGGGCGAAATCTAATTTAACATGTTTATCTACTCGGAGGCCCGCGCGCGCCTATTTACTTAATAAACGAGAATAAAGTTCTTATAGCTCAATCGCCATGGCTTACATAAGCTCACGAGACCGTACAGCCGGCCGGCTGAATATTAAAAAGCTCGTTATCCGAAAACGAAGAAAAAAAAGAAGATTAGAGAGCCGATCATAATGAATGGTCCTATATTAGTTACGCAAGCGCGAAATATTCGAAGAACCTCGAAATTCCGAGTTGAAAAATTTTGGCTCGGACACTTGGAAACGTCAATGAATGACGAGGAAAATCAAAACCTACGGGATTTTAAGGAGAGAAGAGGGGGGGAAGCAAAACACGTGGCGGAAGGCCGTTAAAATTCAGAGTCTATCGTTAAAGTCAGAGACGAGCGTTCGCAGCGAGGATGAGCCCCGATCGACATCCCTGAACTCTCGTTAAGCGATCGCGGAAGCGTCTATAAAATCCGCTGCTCCTCTGTACTTGAGAATATGAGCGAGGAAGAGGGGAGAAGCCCCCCAGCGAGGATATACGACTATCGACTCAGCGTAATTTTATGCTAAATACCAAAGCGAGCACTTTTTTCTCGCCTTCGCGAAGCAGCGTTAGGAGGAGGAGGAGTTATGATTTATGCGTGTAACGGGCTTGCGTCGACGTTTCGCTCCCTGCCTTTTTCTCGGCCACCTTGTTTGTACGAGTATGTGTATACGGGGGGGCCTCTTCTCGACGCGTGATTTCCGATGGAGAGCCTCGCTCGAGCGCGAGCATTGAATTTTGTTTCTTGTTTCTTTTTTACTTTTATTTATCTCAAACTAATTAGAATTTAATAATGAAAATGAAGAGGGTTTCTTGGATATTTTTATCGAGAAATTGTCAAATTTATTCTTTTTTTTTTCTTTTTTGAGAATTTTGGAAGAAGGATAGTTTGGTCAGGTCGAAACGAGCGATGGATGAAATGAAAAATTGAGACATTAACTTTTCTATGATTGGAAATTAAATACAGGATTAGTAATTCGTGGGTATAAGGTACATGAATCGAAGATTAATGGCATCTAATGAATAAGGCAGATAAAAATGTACGAGCGATGAAAATTTAATTGGTTATGGATGATGAATGTTTTTGTTTTTAAATTCCATGGAATTTCATTTTATTCTCATCGTTGTCAAAGTATAATTCTTTATACGTCATTTTCGTAGTAATGATTATTATATATATATATATATAAGTATAGAATTAACTTGTATATAGAAGTAACTAAAATCTTAAATATAGAAGTAACTTGTAACGAGGCAATTAAAAATTAATAGTAACGTTTTATATCGATTCAATACTTATAATCAATAATAATCTAGAAAAGTACTTATTTTTTAAGTCATTGCCTGTATAGTTAGTTCACGTATGAATTAGGACACTTGAGATAAATTTTCATTGTTACATTGAGTAAATTATTAAATTTTTATCGATCCATTGTATTTTAATGCATGAAAAAAAAAATTATAAACGAATCAATACACCCTCGGTCAACGTATAGACGCTATTACGAAATAATCGTTTCTTAATTGCACTTGATTATTTTAATTCTATTCTTTTGTTTGGCTAACGATATTCCTATGTTTATTTTTCATGTGAAATTTATCGTTCAATCTAAAATAAAAACGAAATAAATTAAACGATTTTAAACGAGAACGATGTCAATAAAACAGTTTGAATTCCTCGATACACACTGTAATAATCTGAAGTCCAAACATCAATACAGAGAGTAAACTCAAATAAAATCATCTCAATAAAATGTCAATTTTAACAAGAATATTTTCAAAAACAAACATATACGTTTCTGTTTGAACAAAGAGAGAAAAAAGCACCAGATTAAGTAAGAAAA
The DNA here is from genome assembly GCA_030522585.1 of Anagyrus pseudococci. Taxonomy (NCBI): domain Eukaryota; kingdom Metazoa; phylum Arthropoda; class Insecta; order Hymenoptera; family Encyrtidae; genus Anagyrus; species Anagyrus pseudococci. The sequence continues at coordinate 53,528 of JAPYYQ010000789.1, read as the reverse complement.
AATAAGCCATTGCCGTAACGACGCGGATCTCCAAGTGTGTTCACGTTGGAAAATTGCATAATCCTTCGTAACGAGACAGTCTCGTGCCCTCGCAGACGCTTATCGAGCGCGTAATTAGTACTGGCTCTTGCACTCCATATGTCCACGCAGTCCTTGCCCTCTCTTCCCCCCTCCCCCAGTGCCCTCATCACCGTAAAAGAGAGAGAGAGAGAGAGTCACGAGCGGCGCGTACTATATCCGCTCGCGTCCGTTTAAAGTAGACAAGGCTGTCTCGCGGAGAGTCGGCCGATTGACTGTATATGGCGCGTGCTCTCGCTCGCGCGTGGGTCGGACGCCTGGACGGCCTCGGCGCCGCGCTGCTGCTGCTGTCCTTTTGCAAAACTGATATAGAAATGACATCCGGAGAGAAGAGGAAAAGCGGAGAAGGGGGAACCGGCGCTATACGCTTACGCGACGACGAAGCTTATGTATCGGGGCTTGGATCCGTCTCGCTGAGGACCTTTTAAAGAAAAAGTCTCTTGTAAAGAAGAAGAGGGGGAGAGGAGTGAATATTAATTATCGAGATCGCGCCCGAGATTTCTCGTTCTGGCGACGACTCGTCGAGGTAGCACGACGATTTTTTTTACCGATCAGTTGGGAATTATTCCCCCCCCTTTTTTTTTCTTCAGCGACGTCGTTTGGACTCGGGCTTTAGCAAGCGCGTCGTATTAACCTATTTTGTTCTTGCGGTTCTGCTGAGCAACCACGATTTTGGCTTTCTTGAGCAAAGAACAGAGACGCGACGACGATTTTTATAATTTTTACGTCTAATCGTGGGTGGAGCCGGCTAAGCTTCAAATTTGAACGACACCGCCTTTCCCGTTATAAACATCTAACGTTACTGTTTTGTTTTCTTCACTTGAAAAGTAAATAGAAAGTAAGCGAAGGAAAAAGAACCTGGCAAAAATCGAACGGTAGATTGCAGTTGTTCCGATTGAACTTGCGAATATGTATATGTTGAAAAATATTACGAAGTCATGCCACAGGCTCCGCCTTGCCGTCGTCGTAATAATCGTGTCAATCATATGGCATTCGATTGACGCGAGAAATACACTGAATTAATGTATCGATCAAACCATCTCTTATTAGATCCGGTGGATTATACAGCGAGACACTTGATGGGATCTTCATGGAAAAAGATATACGTACGTGCACGTACTACTTTAGCAGGGTCCGTTAAAAAAAAATTCAAAGCAACGTAATAGATATGATTGACAATAATAACCAGATGCGCTTGATTCCAGCGTCATTGCTTATGTTTTTTTATTGTCGTTAGCCCCCGCGAGTCAGCTGTGCGAACGAGAGAGTGAAGCTGCTGGGCGCAGGGCGGCTGCTCGTGGAAAAGTCGATAATATAAACGATATTTATTAGGACTTGTTGAATTCCCCGGCGCGTCAAGTCGTTAGCATATTCTTCGCGTTTTAATGAGAAGCTGTACGGGGAGATATGCGCTTAACTCGATGTTACTTTGCGCAAAGTGATGCAGAACGCTCGCTTCGAGCTCGGCCGCTTAAATGCTGTACGGCATATATACGCGCGCGTGCCTGTGTAAGCGTGTGCGTGTGTAACATGGACGAGCAAGAGCGACGCGCCGCCCGGAGGAAGCATGAATGAAGGATCGGAAATGCTAATTTTCAGCGCACCGCGCTATAAACAATCATTAATTCAGCTGGCGCTTAATGAGCCTTTTCCTATAGCTAAATTTTCACGTGGCCAAGCCTACTACCCCCCACACGCACCTTCTTCCACCTCCTTTTTTTTCCTTACTCTTTAGACTTTTTACAAGCGCAGCAGCGCTGTTGGCTGAGCGCATTGCTCGTTTTTTCTCCCCCTCCTCCCTCCGCACTGCGCGTTCAGCCCCCGCGAGCTTATTTATTGTCGGAGATATTTCACTTTCCGCGGACACACGAGCTTTTATTCGCTACTTTACTTTCTTCTTTTTTTTCTTTCTTCCTTCCCTTCCTTCTTCTTCCTTTTCTCCTGCCTTTCGACGCATTAACGACTAAGTACATCAGCATTGCCCCCGGCCGAAAAAATTCCTTATGATTTATCGTATTAAATTCTTAAGTGCGCGCTCTTTAACTTACAGCCTACTCTCGCGACTTTTCAACTGAACAAGTAAAATTAAATTATTGATAAGTCGTGTTACGCGTATTCAAATGTCGACTCGCCCATCCCGTTTCTCCCGAAAAATGCAGCTTTAACTCACCTGCACGGCGTACAGTGTACATCGAATAAATAACAGGCGGTTCTTCTCAAGCCTCGTTTATTAATCGTCAAGATTGGCAATTTACAAGACGCGTGCATCTTTTTAACGGTATAATTAAACTCGACTAACAACATCATTCCAATATCAAACAGATTTCGTCTCGTTAATCTCGAATTCGCAAACGAAACAAAAAGCGTGCTAATTTTCGATTGGTTATCAAACGCCCGAAGAAGTGTATGTATATGCTTTGTTTTAAGAGCGTGGGAAAGAGCGAACTTTTCCATTTTCGCGCAGACTCTCGCACGAGCGCACACACATATAAGCCCCAGAGCCCCCGGTAAGGAGAGAGGCCCTCTGCGCGCGATGCTCTCTCGTGCATAAGAGAGAAAAAAAGAAAAGTAAAAATCGAGGGAAAGAGGAGGGGCAGGTGTATATGTATATAAAGGGGGAAGGGAAAGAAGAAGAGGTACGAAGTAGGCGCGCATGTAGAACGAGTGTATGTGTGTGTGTGTGTCTCGCTTGGCGTATAGCTCGGGGCTTAATTATACAAAGTCACCGGCGCGATAAAACTGCGCGCGAGAAGGAGGGAAATGAGGGAGTATTAAAAGCAAAAAAACAAAGGATAGAGAGCCGAAGAAAAAGGTTTTGCCCGCGCGCGCATCCTCGTGTGTTAGCCCGGTGAATCCTGTATACACCTCTCTGTCTCTCTCATTCGCTCGAGAAAATTTGCGCCTCGTTCACACCAAGTGTTTCGCCTGTTCCGCGCTCTATAGCGAGGGGCACACTCCTTTGAGAAAGCTCGGTCAAAGTTTCACGCAGCGATAAAACGCCCGTTCGTATAGCCTCCGCTGGATGCTGCCTGCTGTACACACACATATACATATATCGAAGCAGATGTATCGTTCTGGATTCATAGAAGAGCAGGCCAATATGTAGCCGCTTATATACATACACCGCTGGCTGGCTAATGCGAAGCCGAGAAAGAGAGGGAGCAAGCGACCGAGCGGAGGAACGGGGGGGGGGGGGCAGGAATCATCGGTTGCGGGGGTGGTGGAAGGAGGGAAGATACCATTCGGATATGGTCAGCCTCGCGCTTCCTCCTCTTCCTCCTTCAACTTCTCCACCTCTTCCCTCTCTCTCTCTCTCTCTCTCTCTCTCTCTCTCTCTCTCTCTCTCTCTCTCTCTACCCTATTCGTCCTTCCCCCTCCCACTGTCTCTCTTACTCTCTCTCTCTCTCTCTCTTCCTCTTCCTTTTTAGACTCCTGCAGCTCTATTATCTAGGCTCGTTTTAAATCGCGCCGTCAAGAAGAGCGCGAGAGGAAGAGAGTAAAGGAGAGCTTAGCGAGCCTGCCCGCAGATCGACTTCGAGATCGATTCTCAAGGTTCTTAGCGGTTTCTCCTTTTCTCCCCCCTACACCCCCAGCTATCCACCTACTCTCACTCCTTCTTCTTGACGCCCCCCTCTCTCTTTTTCTTTTTTGCTCTTTCTACATTCGTTCTGCTTCATTTTTGACCGCTTTTCTATTCCAAAATTAAGACTCTTTTTGCTCCGGTACTTTTTTTAGGATTATTTCTATGATTAATATTTAAAAATGCACTTTTTGTAAAATGTGAAAAGGGATATAAGAAAAAAATGTGTAGGATATAAAAAAAAACAGGGAGGGATGAAAAGGAAGGAAGGAAGGTAGGTTGGTATAAATAGGAAGAGGTCGAGAAAGAGGAGGGGGAGAGAGAAAAGCTCAACGCGGCAGGTAGTATATATCGTATCAGGGAATTGCAATCGGCGTCTGGCTTGTCGGCAACTGGCCAACAAGAGGGCACATCATCGAAAGCTATATCCGACATTTATCTAGACTCCGCGGCTCGTGACGGACGTTATAATACAAAAGATCGTAAAACGAAACATGTCTCTGATTTTTATTAGCCACTTATACTCGACTACCAATCTTTCAACGCTCCTTTCCGTCTCGCCTCGGTTATTTATGGGATTAAATAAATTTGTAGAAAAAAAAAATTAGCATTTACTAATTTACACTCGTTCACCATAGACAATTTTTGTCCGAAGCCGAATTGCTTGCACACGGCGAATAAAAAAAAATCGCTTAAAATTCCTCTACAAAACGCGCGCATTGTTGCCGATCGAAAGCATAATAAATATCTAGGCGGCGGAGCTTGAGGCATGGGAAATGAGACGGTGCGCGCGCAGAGTGGAAAAGAATTTACGGCTCGCGGTAATTACGGAGCCGCCGCCGGCACAAAACGCCCCGGGCTCTCGAGAGCTTTTTCTATTGCGCGCCTCCTGGATATTTGCTAATGGTAAATATTTCGAGAATCTTGCAGTCTCTCGATATACCAATCCTTCTTTATCTACCCTTCGAGCAATATCAGATACTCTATTATTCTTACTCGGATAGAGCTCGTTTCGATGCGACTCGCGACCTACGATTCTCTTTGTTTTATACACGTTCAATTCCCTAGACACTCGCGCATACGCTGGTATAACGGGCTGAAACGGCTTAATTCTGTTTGAGAAAAAAAAATTCAGCGTCTCTCACGAGGACGCGCAATGCGTTCTGATAATCCTGAGAAGTGTACTTCGCGCGCTTGTACATCGACGCTGTCTCGCCGTTTCGCATTCAGCCCGGCAATTTGCACTTTGTCGCGCTCTCGCATTCGCAAAGACTCGCGGGCAAATGGATAACGATCATTTGGCTCGAAGGCTCCTTCATCGAGAATTCAAATTCTTCGTATACGCTTGCACTTTTTTCCCTTCTCTTATTTTTCTCCACAGGTATGATCAACGCACGTGACAAGCTTGAGCTTTCGTGCGTGTGACCGTACACGATGCGATGAAAATGGCCTAGTACCTCGAGGCTATACGAGCCGGTCTGAATCATCGTTAATTTGAAAAACCAACGCGAGATATCGAATACTGTATATCCTAGCTTTATTCGTGACTTAAAAATATCGTCGAATGAACTTCGCTAACCTTATACATTTTTATTTTCCAATTGACTACGTACCGTATTCCCTCTGTTGTATAACACTTGGATAAAAATAAACGAAAACGTTGATAAATTTAAAGCAAATAAAAGAAAAAAACTGTTAGCAGCACGGCAGTAAGTCACCAGCTGAAATCTCTCTAGTCCCCGATTTATTGAAATCAATGCCGAGAGAGGTAGAGACACGTAATTGGTAATGCAAAATCGCGGATAAAGGGTTAGAGGAGAGAGAATGACTCGTTGGAAAACGGCTGGTTAAAAATGTTACTAGGCCGTAGGCTGGCCTCATATAACGGGAAACAATGACAAGAGAAGCTCAGACACGGACACAGAGACACACATGGGTGGAGGTAGCATTACGTGGCGCTGCCGTGTCCTCGCCCATAGCGCGGGATAGTCTGTCGAGCGACCTACGAGGGAGAGAAAGACGAGCTTACCGAGAGAGGAGCAAGGTGTGCCGGTTGTCGCTCGATTTACATGCGCATCCCCCCAGCGATCGCTAATTGCCATCTCTCTCGCTCTCTCTTGCTCGGGCTCTCTTCTTCGTCCGAGCAACGACGTGACTCCGTACGCGCGCACTAGTCTTTCTGTTCTTTTTCTCTCGTTTTTTTTTCACCTCGGCTGTTAGCCCGAGTGATCTCTTCGGCTGAGCAAGAGAGAAAGAGAGCGTCGTGTTCGAGTACAGGCCTCTCGATGTATGTACACTCGTGATCGAACAATAAAAACGTCACGTCATAAGTTGTCGCGAATACGATGAGGACGTTGTTTCTTTCTTTACCTTTAGTTTTTTTGTTTGTTTGTTGAACGTATCGATCTTTCCGTGCCAAATTACGATTGGTATAGAAAGAGCGAGAGCCCCGTGGCTTATTCTCACTCTCTCTCTCTCTCTCTCTCTCTCTCTCTCTCTCTCTCTCTCTCTCTCTCTCTCTCTCTCTTTCGCTTAGCGGCTGTGTGAGAAAACACGAGAGCGATCGGCGAAATTTCGAAATTCGTCCTCGAAAATCGCGTCGTTTGATTCGCGGTAATAGACTTCGTGCAACTCGAGAGCTCAGCTACATCGTCAAGAGTAGTAGCGAGAGAGAGAGAGAGAGAAAGAGAAAGAGAGAGCGGTGAAATGCATTTTTCGTCCCTAAAACGAAATTGATTGTCTTATTTGCTTACGGGACTGCGGTGATGAACTTTGAAGTTTGCGTGAGAGATTGGAGGGGGAGGGGGTGCAGGGGGGGCGGTATTACGGTAAGCGATGATGCTATGACGAAATTACAGGCTAAATAGACAGCTGCAGGGTAGCGCGTTTTGGCATGTTCTTTTGAGAATAAAAGCGAATGAAAATTTAGGAGCTTGTTGTATTTCAATATTCGCGGATAATTTAAGCGACGATTAAATTTTATTTACTCGTATAATTTATGCACTTTGACACAGGAGAGAGAGAGAGAGAGAGAGAGAGAGAGAGAGAGAGAGAGAGAGGAGAGAAGTGTTTTAAGATTATTAGTCGGGAAAACTATATAATAACTATCATTTCAATCTTAATATGAAAATAAGTCTATCGCGGTTGGGTTGCGTGAGGTTGAATGAACAAAAAAGAAAAAAAAGAAGAGGGAAGAGAGAAAAAAAAGGATCGAGAGAGCGTAATTGGAATGTATATTTATTAATTATATTACATGTTGTAAGAGAAATAAATGGTTTTAGCCTGGAGAAAATTATTAGCATTCCATCACGGCGGGAAACTGGTTCGAAAAGTGACATTGAATCACTTTGATTCGTGCCGTTTCCTTTTTTTCAATGACAAGTTTGCTTTTTTGAGAAAGCGTAATATAATGTAATGGATGAATAAATTAACAGTCACCGGTCTACCGGTAATAATTGAGAAAAACGTTATGTTATCACGGAGGATATACTACCGGCGTTCTATCGTTAAGATCATTTTAATGATATAAATATGATTAAACATACAAATATAAGCAGATAATGTATTAGCGTATAATGAGCAAAAAATAAATAAATAAATACAAACATGTAAAAATATATCAGAGCCACTCGCTCAAGTGCGCAGTCGCGTAAGCCGCGAATAGGGTAGTAGAACAGGGGCGGGCACTGAACATCCGCCCCAATAGCCGCCCCTAAGAGGAGTCCGAGCCGACGATACGAGTGGGAGGTGATTTCTGTGGCAGAACGGGGTCGTATAGCGTAAGCTCCCACCTCCTCGGCGTATCGAGGCGCGAGATTACGAGGCGCGGCGAACAATAGCCCAGGCGAGAAAGAGAGATGGCCCAGTTGTAGCCGAGAGCGCGCAGGTATGCGCAATTACGCGGAACTCCCCCTTCCCCTCCTTACGGGGAAAAAGAGAACTCTCGTGAGCTTCGGTCTCTTCTTCCGTGGTAAAAGGGAATATGGTAGGGATGGGAGCGGCCCGAGAGCGATTATTCTGCTCGCGCGCGCGCGCTTGTTCCTTCGGTGTGATTAGACGATTGCTCTTGGGATTTTCTTTTTTCGATGGGGCTAATGCCTAGTGTGGAGAAGAGGCTCATAATGCGCGCGCCCTCTTCAACTGCACGAGAGCGAATTTTGAGAATATCACGGGGAAACTAGGCTGAATGGAGTTGTTGGGAGGATTGTTTTTTTTGTTTTTTTTTTGTAAACTGTGGCTCGGTTGGACTCTAATTTATGCGTTTGTTAATGCGCGCGCGAGAGGGAGAAAGAGCAAAAAAAAATCTATTGGAGGCTGATCTGCGGGAGTGTATAAACGGAAGGCGAGAATTCTCGGCTCTAAATCAAAGGGCTGCGCTGGTGCTGCAATCAGTCGACAAGCCAGTAGAGTATCTTTCTTTCTTTCGGTAGCGCTGAATGGCAAGATAGTAGGGAGGCAAAAAGTCGGAGGGGGGGGAAGAAAAAAAGGGAAGCGACGAGTTGGAGTAAGAGCGAACAAAAGGACAAAAAGACGTGAAGAATCGAAGAAGGTGCTCGCGGTGGTAGGAGAGAAAGACTCGGGAATATTTAACGGCGTTCAGCGCGCTCTCGGTTTTCTATAGTCTTGAGCTGGAGCGCGAACGTCCGCATGTAGAGTTCCTAACTCGCGAAAGCAGCAGCAGCAGTGCTGTAGGTATATGGGCTTTTAAAGAGGACGCTGCTTTACGGCGCTCTCGTGCATTATTATCATTGAGCGCACACGCGGTTTACCGTGGGCCGACATTGCCACCGCCGCCGCTGCTGCTGCGGTATACAAGCACCATAGGCTTGGACCGTTGGCTTTTTACCCGAACGAATGCCTGTACGGTATATTCCCGATTTTTCCTTTTTTCACCTCATCCTCCGTGCCCGACACCCGGCTCTATTGAATGCCTCTTTTTCTCTTTCTCTCTAACTACAAGCTTTCAGATCTATGCTGGAAGGAAGGGGGAGGAGGAAAAATCGTCATAATTAAGCGCGATCCGTCGAATGTCGCTTGGGAATTGCGCAGTGCGGCGTTAAGCGCGCGCGGATGATAAGTCGGAGAGAGAATGGAGAAGAGAGAGAGAGTCATAGAAAGAAAGAGATAGAGGCGGGGGATCAGGGAGAATGACGGCTTAATAACAAATCGCGGCCTATGGCTTTCGGATGATTAGAATTTTACGTAACGGATCCGCAGCGTGAAAATTATTAATGCCGCTCTCTCGTGCCAGGGATATTCGCTGAAAGATGGCTAACTGTAAAGCTGCAGACGAGTCGCCGGCAAGCGCGCTGTGCGTGTGCCGCGGGAGGTGAATAAGAAGGCGAGAGAGAGAGAGAGAGACAAGCCGAATATCGATTTTTTACACGAGACTATTGGCTATAAGCTGCGTTAGTTCGCACAGTCCAATTGGCAGAGGGTTATCCTGAGTTATATGATGAACAATGCACTCTCGCTGCTCTAAACCCTATTATCTCTCTTTCTTTGCTTGTGCGGAGGAGACGAGAACGAGCCTACAGTTATACGGCAACTTGGCATTAATGGCGAAAAGAGCTCGTCTCTCTCGGGTAAAGGGCTCGAGGGCAAAAGCTGCTCTTGGCATCGAGCGACTTCATCCAAGCCAGCAGCCGCATTAACCGGATTCCAGGCAGGAGGCAGCAGCTCATCTGTGCGTGCTCTCAACGCCGACGCCTCGGAGTAGGGCGCGGTTCTGGCCTCCGCTCCGCTATTCTGCGATTAGGAGGTAAGGCAAAAAAAAAGGAGGGGCACCCAGAAACCCAGCTTTACTCGGGCAATCGGTGAAATTGCGGGGCCTCGAGTAGGGCGTAACCCTAAGCAGCGCGCGCTCTCTCTCTCTTGGCGTATCTCTCTATACAAGCGCGCATATTGATTCCTCGTTAGCTCTCTCGGCTAATGGCTCAGGCTATACTCTCGGCCGCATGTCATTTACCTACGCGAGGGCCCTGGCATGAAGGCCCCCACCGGATTACAGGGCTCGAAGGATAATCGCCGCCGTTACTGCCCCCATACACACAATCGTCGCGCGAGCACGCACGCACGCTCGCCTCTGCAGTATATCGATTATGTGTGCGACCGTTAACTCTCTCTCTCTCTCTCTCTCTCTCTCGCTATGCAAATCCACAGTGTGTCTCGGGACTAACCCTCCGCGCAAACATGCGCATATGCTACTTGTCTGCCTCATTTTGCCGTTGGCTTTGCGCCAAGTTTGCGAAATTGTTTTCTCCCTGGGAGAAGATCCGGCGCGCTCTTTTCCACGGATCGATACATACCGATTCTTCAAATTTACGAGCGGCGTAATCGCACCGGCTCATTGATTTAATATCGCGTGTAAGTGCGGCGAGAATGACAGCGGAGAAACGCATTCGCAGCTTCTTGTATGTGCTTTTCGCGCTCGGGTGTATTTTGCTATTATGCGAGAGAGAGAGAGAGAGAGAGAGAGAGAGAGAGAGAGAAAGAGAACTCCGAGATCGATAATTCGTATTTACGCAGGTGCGTTGTGTTTCGATTCGATAATGACGCTTGATTTCTTCGTATTTTTTCTTGTTTGTTTGATATTCACGAGTTTCGACGAAATAAATTGCCGAATCGTTTGCAGTATATAATTGTAGTATGTACACAATTATTCCAAGAGAGTAATATTCCGTGTATAGGTTATAAATTTATCGAGGGAACGAGGAAGGAGAGAGAGAGAAAGAACGGAAATTATAAGTAAATATTCTCAATGGCAATGAGCCAAGGTAAAATCTGAAGATGAAGATAATGCAGTAAGAATATAAGGTCATACGGTTAATTGTTATTGATGCGATTACTTTCTATTATTGACAATTTAGGTTGGCGCGCGCGCATATATTTAACTGCATATTGCCGGCATAAAGTTGGAAGAAACATCTTTCGACTAGACAGCAGAATATCCGGCTATTAAGTCACATTGTTTCGTAGCGGTGAACTGCCATACCGCGCGCTCGAGCGAGCGAGCGAGCAAGAGAGAGAGAGAGGAGAACAAAACTGGTACATCTAATCTCTATGGATATTTCGAGCCTTACAGTTATATCCCCGAGGACTTTGCTGCGTATTACCGTCATTCTCCCGAGTGCTTCGCTTTTCTTCTCCCCGGCTCTTTGCGCCAGCTAGTATCATTAATTTAGATAATTCTACAGATTAACCGTTTTGAATTTTACCGATCCCTTTCAACCTTACCCCTTTTCCACCTTCTATCTTTCCTCTTCGGCTACTTTTTTTTCGTTTCACCGCAGACAAATTTATATTCTTTTTTTAACTTTTTATCGATGTTTGTAAAACTTAAAAAACAATAAATCATGAATTTAGAAGTAAATGAAATTTGTTAAACATTATAGCTGGTCAACAAACCAGAGAGGGGGGGGGGAAGGGTTGGAGCTCGCTTAATCCCAATCCCATGTACTCGGCTATTAGTATACCATTCAAGCCGATCCAAACGAAGATCGCGCGCGGTCAAATCTGCTATACCCGGTCAGACAGAGTCCAATCCTATGAGACAAAAGAGAAAAGAAGAAGAAAAAGGGAAGGAGGACGAGTTGGAGGCTGCTGCTGCTGGGAAGTATGGACGAGATAGCTGCAGGGGAAGGGGAGGAGAGAGAGAGAGAGAGAAGAAGGAAGAAGCTCTCTCGGCGTCGCAGTCGTCCTGAGAAAAGAATTTTCCCGTCAAGAGCGAGGCCTCGAAATAAGCGAGGAGAGCAGCAGTAGCCCCACGGCAGGTGGTAGTGGAGGGGAGGAGGAAAGCCAGTCGACTAAGGCGGCGCGTCCGCAGGGAGCGGAATCTTTGTCGGTGCGCCTGTCACTTCCTCGGCTAATTATAAGCTGAACAAAACCTCCGCATTAGCGATAATTGCCTTCTATAAGGTCACGGGTAAAAGGGAGGCGGTAGGAGGAGGAGGACGAGGGGTTTTACAAAGGGACTCTCGAGAGAAGAAGCGGAGAAAAAAAAGGAGCGGCGGGGGGAGGGGAAGAAAGGAAGCTGCATTGTGGCGCGCTTCGGAGGAGGAGAAGAAGAAGAAGGCTCTCAATGATCGTGGCGTTTTTTGCCCATATCCTCCTCTTTCTGCGCTGCATAGCCCCTATAGCCCATCTCATCCCCTGGTTCATCTTAGCCCTTGCCACCGGAGCTACCGGACTATCGACGGACTGTTGGATTTGCCTCCGTGACAATCTTGTCCTCTCACTCTCGTTTCTTCTAGCTTGGCGGGTTGCTCTTCTTCGGAAATTAGCTTGGATCGCTTGCGCGCGTGTCCCTCTCTTTCTCTTTGCAGATTTGCTCTTTCCCTCTCTTGCTCTCTCTCTCTCTCTCTCTCTCTATGAGAGAGAAAGAGAGTCTGGTTATGCTCTCGCGAGTGCAGGGCCTTATACAAGCCACGATGTGGCAAAGTCGTGGGTCACGTAAAGCTTGCGAAATTTGTATTTCCGAACTCTTGGTGTATGGGGAATTATTGCTGGAGATAGCGGCGAGGGGCTTATGTTATAATCGACGATTGCAAGCTTGATTTATGGCTCGTGTAGACGAACGAATTGCGAAGTAATGGACGTGATCATCATGAGGAACCTTTTGTTTTTTCTTCATTTATTTATTTATTTTTTTAATTTGTTGATTTTTGTTTGTGTGTGCCATTGTACCTTGGAGGAGGGCTCGTAAATAGGAAGGCAAATATATTAGTTTACACGCGGCTTTCATTTGCCGCGATCACGTTTTAATTTGAGTAATGGTCTCGTGTGTTGGAGAACGAATTGTCCACGAATGCACACTCTCGAATATCAGCGGTAATTTGATTGAATATCAAGGAAATGCTTGTAACACATCTCGATGTCAGCGTGACAGTAGCGATAAATTTCGAAACTTTTCCCGATTAATCACGACGCGGGCTTGAAAATCAGAAAGAGAGTTTCGAAGCGTTTGCCAAAGTGATCGCCGAGCCGAAGTAAAAATTCCGACAATCGGAGGCGTTTAGCAGGCTGCGATTTTCATCCTCTCCCATCGAGACTTCACCGCAGCGGAAAATGATCGCTTTGAAAATCTGCGGCGATCCAGCAGCCGCTATATATCGAGCACGCCATTTTCTTTGTCCCAGAGATAAAGAGAAAGAGAAGCGAGGGAAGATAGAAGCTCGTCGAACTTGGGCTCTCTTATACGCGTGGCATTTTCCCCTCTGCCGTTTTTTTTTTCTACCATTCCAACCGCCCATAATAAAGGGGCTCGAGCCACATTGAGCGAGCCGAGGGAGGGGCAATACACCTCTCTCTCGCTCTCTCTTTCTCTTTTCCGTTCCGCGAAGCGATGGGCGTCTTTCTCCCTCTCTCTATCTCGGGCTTGCAGAGGAGAAACGGGGCCGCGCATGCGCGCGACGCGCCGGGCATTATCAATCACGCGCCTAATGGTAGCTTCGGTCGCGCTATATGCGCTACGCGCGTCCGGACGTGCTCTGCGCGAAACACACCCCGCAGCGCCGGCCCCGTTTATTAGTCCCCCCCCTCCCCCTAGCACACACGTACAACCCAGCTATTGGTTCACTAGAGAAAGAGCAAGCACAGACCCGAACCCCCGCGAAATTCAACAATCGACGTTTATTAAGCCGCGCGCGCGCATCAGCAGCAAGACAGAAAGAGAGAGAGAGAGGCAAACGGTTGGGAAGATGATCTACTTGCAGCTTGGAAAAATCGAGAAAGGCCGGAGAGAAGCTGTGTGCGGTCTCGGACAAGCCGCAAGCGCGCGCTTCTCTCTCTCTCTCTTCTCTCTACTGCAGCTGCTGCTGCCGCGCAGCTTACCTCTTCAGCGCTCTTTTTTCTCTTTTCAACAGCGAGAGCCCGCGAGATCCTCTCTCTCTCTCTCTCTCGCTCCATCCAACTTGCTTCTCATCTCTTTTGCTCGCGAGCTCCTCTCTTTTATCTATCTAACCGCTTTTTTTCTTTCGTCTATTTGCGCCGATGCAAAAAAAAAAGAATGGAAGATTTGCAAAATTTTATCTCTCCCTACGGATGCGGCGCGTTTTATACGAATAAGAAGAGACGACTCGTTTGTTTTGACTTTGTTGGAAAATCGTTGATTAACTTAATTTTAGTTCCGATAAACAATGTTTATTTGGCCGTGCTAATCGAGAAATTCTTTCGGCGAATTTAGTATCAATTAGAGCGAAATCCTTAAATTGACACTCGACTCTTTCACGTGACTTTGTTAATTGGATAAATTAGATTGACGATAATTGACTCGAAACTTATTTAGGATGCACTCGGCGTCTATATATATATATTTTTTTTTTTCAGTAGTATAAGTAAAAAAACCAAGCAGACAATGAAGAAGGCCAAAGTAAATCAGGGCAGTAAATTCCGAATGAGAGGCGTTGTATGGGTGTAATCCGGCGTAAGTAGATCAATGCAGAGTGTGGTCAGACAATGAAACAGCCGTATCAGCTGACCTAATCTACTGAATTATTCGCCGAGAGTTAGTTTTTCACGATTATCAAACGTGTAAGCACATCAACATTTTGCCCGGGAGACTCTCGATCCGGACAATAACAGCTGTAAGCTTAAAGTACATTATAATTTTTAACCGGAGGAACATTACGCTGAGTTCTCTCGGCTTCTGCGCAAGGGAGAGAGAGAGAGAGAGGACGAAGGGGAACAAATGAGTGCGCGGCGGCGGCGGCATAGAAGAAGCAGAATCAGAAATAGAGAGCAAAGAGAAAAAGGTATAGAGCGCGTTAGGGAGGGAGAAGGAGAGAGAGACAAAGTAGAGTAGCGAGATGGAAAGGGAGCAGGGGGGGGGGAAGAAAAATGGCACGGTGGAAGTTTTGTGAGAAAAAGGCGCGAGGATGACGACACTGGCAGTAGTAGTAGCGGCGGCGGCAGTCCAGCAGCCTCCCAGCGGCCTGCGGGGAGTACAGCGTGCAGGCATTGCCCTCTTGGTAGCGGCGGCGAACACAAGAGGAAAGAACGATGAGCGCCACAGCAAGAGAGGGAAAGAGCCTGGGAGAGAGAGAGAGAGAAGGAGCAAGACGACGCTGGTGACGTTCCAATTCATCGCGTTAGCCACGGAGAGTCACTCGCCAATTTATATAGCGCCCGCGCGCAACAGAGATCGCGTCTTTTTACTTTTTTTACCTCTCCCCCCCTCCAGTCAGCCCCCTCTCTTTCTCTCTGCAACGACGACGCCCCGCCGCTTCCGATAGTATTTCTATCAAGAATAAACAAAGCGCGCGACTACCATCGGCCTGTTATTGCCAAGCCGGTGTGTGCAGCTGTGGCCGCGGCGGCGGTCGCCGAGATTCTTTATTGCTCCCGACACGCCGGTTTGTAATTAATATTTAATGATTGATGCGATATTCGGGATGTTTTGATTCTCATCGAGAGAGAGGTAGAACTCGCTCGGCTATACTATAACACGTTTATTTTCTCCCGTTGCTTATAGGCCGCGGGATGACGCGTTTAATGTTTGCTTTTATTGAAATAGACACGACGTGCTGCTGAATTTTTTCATTAAGCTTTTTTTTCTGCCATTACCACTGGAATGACTGTGGTTGTTAAAAGAGCATGAAAATAAACAAAAGATGTATCTCGTTCTTCGGGGAAAGAAAAAAAGATAATTCAAGAAATACTGGGTTAATTGACTGCATACTCACAAAGGTAGATCGAACTCGAAAATCGTCGGCACTCACCTGAAACGAGAAACGTGAGAAAAAACAAATTAGATCGGCCGCGATAAGTTTGAAAAATTTAAAATTCAGTCTACGAATTCGCAATTCTCGGCTTGTAGACACAGCCAGCGAAATAAAGGATCGACATTCCATATTTGATCTCTCAATTTCGCGGAAAGACTTCGCCCGTAGCCAAGCAGTCTCTCTTTCTCGGCGCACGCGGTAACAGCGATGCGTCGGCAAGTTAACGCGATATACGCTGAATTTTCCAGAAACCTCGTCAGATAGAATCTCTCTCTCTCTTTCTCTCTCTCTCTCTCGGGGCTTTTAATTAGCATACCAATATGCACACAATCTAATTCAAAAGCGCCGCGCTGGTACAAAATACCAAAGACGATTTCGCCTTGGGCTCATCAATCAGTCGAGCGACTCCTGGAATTTACCAGCGCGACGGACGAGGCAAAAAAAGAAGAGAAAAAAAAAACGATTCCTCGGCTACCAATATTCTCGGTAATTATAACGCGCGCAGCCCAGGCGAAAATAATCCACGAGCTGGGGGGAATCGAAATTACAAATCGGTATCTACACTCGCGTAGAGTCGTCGAATGACAAATTAATTTCGATCCCCTTATCCAGGTATAGGGGGGGCTCGTTCAGTGGCTCGCCGTTGAAATTCCGCAAGGAGGGTATAAGCCGATAAAAGCAGCCCCGGCATACCGAGAGCCCGCGGTAGAAGGAGTAAAGAGAGTCTTTGACCTCGCGCTAGCCACATCTCGAGCTCCAATTGCCTCGTGCACTTGCGTCCCGTACACGTAAACATACATACACACACGCAGGTGTATGGACACATACAAACACCTGTCGCGCTCGTTCTACGGCCCTTTATCGATAAAACCCGCTCCTCTCTCTCCCTCTCTCGAGTATACTCTAAGCTCGCCGGCATGCGCGACAGCAAAGATATCCCTGCGGGAATATCAAGGCTCTAAGGCTCTCTCTCTCTTTCTCTCTCCCGGCCGCTCTTCCGATCCCCCGACGATGAGGTCTTTTCTCGGAAAATTTGCATCCACGCCGGGCTTGACAGCTCTTTCCCTTCGATTATCGTGGGAGCGACGCTAACGCCTTTGCGCATTCTTCCGCTCCATTTACATTCGGTTTATGTATAAGGATTTTCAAGTTTTTTTAATATCAAGCTTGCTTATACTCCACCTTCCGAGTACACCAGTTTTTCTAGTTGCGACAAAGAAGCTTTTATATTATCTATCCGGTCGAGCTTACATCCCCGACAAATAAAGTCGATGAAAATGGTGTATTACAAGGAGAGAGAGAGAGAGAGAGAGAGAGAGAGAGAGAGAGAGAGAGATAAAATCGGCTTTATATAACGCTCCTCTCTCTCTTTTCTGTCTCGGTGCTTGCATTGAAAATCGCTCGGGCGCATAAAATATTAACACATCACGCGTTGAGTCCATATACACATAAGTATACTCATCACGCTTAAAACGCCCTATGAAGAATATAATTGATTCGCGCTCGGGGGATTGTTGCGCGCGCGCGATGCGGCTCCTTTGTTACGGACAACAATGCGCCGGAAAGGAGCATCGGTGATAAAAAAAAAAACAACAACGATGTGTTCACGCTTAGCGCATGCAACGCTTGATTTTTCGCTTTGAAGCGCTATACACGTGCACGCGTATATGCGTGTGAAAGAAAGAGAGAAGAGAGGGGCGCGCGCTCATATCTCGTCACCTTCGGCGATCGTCTCTCTTTGCCTCTCCATCGACCTTGTCCCGTCAATGCGATGAACCCAATGACCGCAATGCCGAGACGTTATATGGGCCCCAACGCACGGACAACTAAGTGCTCTTATCGAGAGCCCAGCAGCCGACGCGCTGAGAAAGAGCAAGAGAGAAAGAAAGGGAGAGAGAGAGGGGCTTGAATGACGTGCGCGCCCGGGCAGTTTAATGAGCTCGTTTTTGCCTTTTATCATCGCGCGTCGGGCGGAGCGATTCGCGCCTATCGCTTTCGCGCCCCAGACCCCCCCCCCTGTACACCATACTATACCTCTCTCGGTCGTGCTCTCTTTCGCACGCGCGCCCGCACAAAAGGGCCCCCGCGATATTATACAGTCCGAGAGAGTCCCGTGATGCCCCCAGCTCTCCTGCCCAACCTCTCCCTTACACACATATACCCTTCTTGCCCCCCCCCCTCTCCTCATCCTACTCTTTCTTCTTTTCTTTTCGTTTGTTTCCCTCTTTTTTTTATTCTATCGCGACTTTTGTTTCGTCTTATTACGTCCATTATACGCTCTCTATAAAAGCAATTTGCGGTTAATGCGATCGGCTCTTTTTAAACCCGATACGCCTCGACAAAAGTCCCGATCGAATGAAAAGGCGCGAGCATTAAGCTTTATTTATTATGATGTACTCGCGATTATTTTCAATTACAGACCTGCACTCGCGGAAAAATGTATATATACGCGCTCATTGTCGATATGGTGTATCCGTCCCGCGCATGGGAACATTTTCTTTACTTTTCCGTTCGTCATTGTCCAACATATCGTTCGAATTAAAGTGTCATTAGTGCCTCATCACGGCAGGAGCAACCTCCTCTTGTCGAATAGTATACGCGCGCGTTTAATGCGCCATTGTAATTGTGTGCTTTACAATCTCCGGCGACGAATTGCGTTGCACAAAATAAATATTGAGCGATGGAGAAAACTAACGTCGATGCTCTGCCAGCGTATGTTTTTAGCCGAGGCGTCGTTAAAAAGCATTAATTAACGCTATGAGCTGAAGCCGAGCAAAAGAGCACTGATCCCCAAGCCCGCCATTAAATTTCATTATCTCCTTAATCTCCGAGTTATAATCATACCAATCAAATGATCCGCGCAGTCGCCGCCGAACTTTTATTCGCGGGCATTCTAATTTTTCCAAAGGAGGCACGAGCGCGCACACACACAGGAAAGCGACATATACAGTTCGTTAAATCGTTATTGCGACTTCTATCACTGCGATCCGGCGTCGGCGATAAATAACGCCGTAGAGCCAATGTTATGCGATAAAAGCCGCCCCCCGTGTGTGTGGAAGATGGGCAGGGAGGGGGGCGTTCAATTTAGCGTCGTCGCTCTCTCTCTCTCTCCCTCTCTGCTGCCGCTGGCTTCTTTTATTTCCTTCTACTTTTAATTAAAACGAGAAACGTCGGCTTGATTTAACGATCGATTCCTTAAATTAATTTTTTGAATTATATCGACGCACAGGGCAGAAGTAACGCGCCTGTGTGTCCCGACTCTGTGTGCTGCAGCAGCAACCGGGCGATCGCAATCGCGCATGAAGCCCGGGCAATAAATTATATCACCTCGGACACGCGCCGAGGAAAAACCAACAGACGCAATGGCGCTTCTTGCTTGCAACATCAGTCCCCCTCCCCACCCCGTTTGCTGCTTCTTTTTCTTCTCTCTCTATATACCTCTTTCAAAATAAGCGCGTGTGTGTATACAGACATGCAGACAGACGTCCGCACGGGTGGTGCGCGCGTGTGCGATAATTGCAGGAGCTAGGCGATGCTAGGCGGCGGACCTACCTCCGCCGCCGAGGATAATGGAACTCGGCGTTATCTGACCATCTCGTGTTTGCGCAATATCGAGAGAGAAAGAGAGAGAGGAAAATCGCGAGTGCGCGCGAAAGCCGAAATGAAACAGGCGCTTTCGAGACTCGCACTTGCCTGTATGTACACACATAAGCTCATATAGCAGCGTCGCGAGTAGCTGCGCTGAGTTTTAATGAAAAGCGTAAAGAAGAGCAGGGGAGTAAGCCAGAGGGCGTGGACTTGGCAATGGCCCTGGGCAAATAATCCCCATCAGCCGGATGATTGGGTGACGCAGCGGCGCTCCGCGAATCGTCAGCGAGGCGCGAGACTGCCCGCTCCTCCTCGACACGTGTAATCAGCCCGAGTAGATTATACATATCGTCGTGTATCTGGAGCGAAAAAGACTGACCCGCTTGTTATGTACGAGGGGCCGCAGAAGAGTGGGAACTGCACACTCGGTGTGTCCGCACTTTCGCTTCTCTCTCTCCCCCCCGCCCCCCTACACCGGACGCTGATGCGCCACTCGTTTTCGCTCTCGTTTCGTATATATTGCCCGGCACCAGCAACCTCGATGGGAACCATTACCAACCGGGTGTTTCAGCTTTTTCTCAAACCCCCCTCCTTGCCAAGGCAGCCACCCTCTTGGTTGTTGCGCTACTCCTATCGGCGATGAGCTATTGCGATATTTTCGATCTTTTTGTCCGCAGCGCTCTCTGTCTCGCAGCTCGCGGCTCGTTAGTTTTAAATAACTCAGGAGAGCTTTTCGGAGCCTGCTGGGATATTATTGCCGGCTGCGGGTATTGAGTGGATAAGAAAATTGTTCAATCTACTTCTGGCAATTAGATTCGAAAATATTAAACGATTATCGGTAAGATCGGAATTAAGAAACTCGTAAAAAACACAGGGATATTTTGTTTTTCTTCCTTCCTTTTTTTTCTCCCTCTCTCAACTTTAAACATTTTTTTTTTGTTTTTCTCTTAAACTTCTTCTTCCACTGCTGCTTACTTCTACTTTGTCTCTTTGCGTATTCGTTCAGGTATTTCAAGAAGCAAAGATGCCGAGATTCTTATCGTACGCGGCGCACGAGTCACTTGGCAAATAAATTTTAAAACTTGATTCTCCACTTTTTATTAGTCACCCCCCCCCCCCGTGCTAAGCTCTGTGTTTTCCAGCATAAACATTTGACAAAGAGATTCCACGAAATGTAGACACAAAAAATGAGTAACCTGTTCGCCAGTCGAGATTAGAAAATTCAATTACGCTTTACGCAACGACGACTCGCGTATACGACTCTCATTTCGGCGCACAAAAATATTTACTACGCTTTCACTGGGCTAAGCTCTACGTACGCGTTGAAATGACTCGCGGCAAAAGAAATAAACTACGTGACAGTTTTGTGTGGCCAAGCCACGTCACGTCATGCGGAGAAAAACGAAAAATAAGACCTAAAATGAGTTATACGATCCAGTATGTCAGACGATGAACTCATCATCCCAACTGTCGAGTTGGAAAGAAACAAACGAAAAAAAAAATAATGGTCCGAGCTAATCAAGACGTGATCGCGCGAGGATCAATTTGAAAAACTATATTACGCCTGCTCGCGTAATGGCGAGTTTCCGGTTGACCTTGACAGCTTGAATAAGCGTAAAAGGCGGGCTGACGCGTGCATCTAATTACAATGATCGTGTGTAACTCGGCTAGGGTGTATATAGTAGTTTCCTCGAAACCTGATTATTTCGGCACACGCGTGACTGAAATAATGCTATTTATATCGTCCTCGTGAATCTCGTGAGCTGCGAACTGGTGAATGAATCTTATACGTGAAAGTGATTTTCCGGTATTTACAAATGTTTAATAAATTAAATTTTTAAATTGTCTATTTAGATTGTTTTTAGATTACTCGAGCTAACACAATGCTATTGATAAATTTGTTGTAAATGTAGTCGATAAGTACGAGCGGTATCTAGTTTAGAAATCTTGTTTGTTTTTATGGGCAATATCGCGAGCTGGTTGAAAAAGCAGAAAAAAAGGATAAATGTAAAACAATGTGCGGAGCAGCAATAAATACTTATCTTAATAAACCTTATCCATACGTCGATCTTAACTAAATATACATTCATTATCGAAAATCTCCGATTTAATAACAGCTTGACAAAAGGTGCGTTTGGTAATAAGGCTATTGTATACGACTCAACTAAAATTTGAATCGTACTATTATGCTCTATGCAATTTGCTTCTTGTAAAAGACATTACGATTTTTCTCGGGCATTGAGAAACAATTCAATCAATTTTTTTTTCAACCAATATTCCAAGATTTATATCTTATCGCTGTGTGTGTGTGCGTGTTTACCAGCAATTATAAGCCGATAAATTCATATAGCGATGTGAATTAGGCGGATTGATTAATAACTCGAAACGAAAAGTCGCGTGAGCTTTTGTCGTCGCGGAACACGCGGAACGTGAAATGAAATACGCAGAGTCATATTCGACCGTGTGTAAGCTGGCTCTCTGTCCTACAGCGAGAAAGATAAAAATCCTCGAATAAATCTCTTTTCCCGCCAGAATTTCGAAAACGAATGCGTCTCGCGGACGGAGTGCAACATTTGGACAGCGGAAAGAAAGCAAAACCGTGTCCTCGTACGTCCTTGGTCCAAGCATCTGTCTCTCGGATTTATCCCTTTCTCCCTCGCTATGCCCATACTACACTAGTTGAGGCGAGAGCTGTTAAAAATCGTAGCAGCGAACCAAAGAGAGAGAGAGAGAGAGAGAGAGAGAGAGAGAGAGAGAGAGAGAGAGAGAGAGAGAGAAAGGTAGTGTGGCGGCACGACGTTACGCGAGCATTCGACAATCTTATACAGGTCGCGTGGGCCGATTCTTACTCTCCCTGGTCGGATTTAAAAGCCGTTTGGAGAACGAGCCTGGCATTGTAATACGCACAAGCAGGGACGGCAAATGCAAATTTACAGCGATCGAAATCTTGCGAGCTCGAGCGCGCGCGCGTGCCCGGGATTTGGAATGACGCGTGTAGTTATACTCTCGCTCCCCGCCTTTTTACCCTGGTCCTCTCCTTACCCCAAATATAGGCGAATCGCTTGAAGATTTATTTCACGAGGATTTTCGTTTCCTTCATTCATTTCTTTGTTTTTTATCTTTTTTTTTCTTTTGTTTTTTTTTGGTTTCGTGTGGTTGACACGTCGAGCTCAACTTGGAGAGAGGTTTAAGAGGATTTTAGGTGGGTGGACAAGGATTTTTGGGGTTTTTGTCCGCTTCGTTTTTTCTTTTCTGCGCGCAAGCGAATTAATTTATTCGAATTGATCGTTTGAACTAATTTGCTGCATTAGATAATTAACATAACGTGTTTTGGCGAATGGAAATTGGAGGTAGAGACAGCGATTTGCATTTTTATGAATATATATCCGTTGTGGAATTGGGTTTGGGTAGATAAGTGATAAATTGAATTTGGCTGACAAAAAAAAGAAATTGAAAACAGCATTGACGTCATTCCTTACATAAATGCTTTTTGTAGTTTCTTTGAGATTTTTTGGGACAAGGTTGTTGTTTGCCAGACTGAAAAATACACTCAATGGAATATGCAAGACAAAAAAGGTCTGTTTTACCAGAGAAAAATACAATTTTCAGGATAAAAAAAGGTAGTACGTGCTGTTGTTACGCAAGCACTTTTTGTAAGTCAATGTTTTTCTCTTATTTTGCTTTTGGTATAAGCATGAGTTTCTTTTTACCTCGGTCAAAAACTAATTCTATTTCTTTGTTTTTACATTTGCGAGCTGTATGTGAATTAAAATAAAATTGCGTACAAATTGTAATATCAACCATCGAGCCTCTCGATCATTACCGAGTGAAAATCCAAGGTCTTCATTCAATACTCGCTCGTATAATACATATTTTCCAATGCCATCAATTTCACCGGCAAACATCACACTTGCTTCGGACATATTAATCGCGTAGAACGACTTAACGACGCATACGTCTGACAATTACTCCGCCGGCAAATGAAGTGCGGGAACACTATAGATCACCGGGAGGAATTGAAGAAACGTCAAGAGCAGAAGGGGTGGAGGTAGGTAGAAAAAGTGACGAAGTATTAGCAGAGAAAAAGAGAGAGCCAGGACGCACTAAAAATAACTCAATGAACTTTTCTCGCGTGTCGTTCGAGTCACAGCCAAGAGAGAGAGAGAGAGAGAGAGAGAGAGAGAGAGAGAGAGAGAGAGAGAGAGAGAGAGAGGGGAGGGATGGGGTGGCAAAATAAAACCCCGCTGATGTTTCAATACGGCCGCTGAGTCTGACATTGATAAATACACGTGCCGAATGGGCTTGGTCTCTCTCTCTCCCTCTCTCTCTCTCTATCCGATGAGCGCGCGAGCGCGAATGAGTCTTATTAGGATTTCCCCCGCCACTCTCTCTCTCTCTCTCTTTCTTTCAGGGTGCGTGGCAAAAGAAGCATCCATTGGCGAATCTCTATCACGTGTACAAGGCTTTTGCCGTTCCGGAGCCAGCGCTGCTGCTGCTGCTGCCGTTGCTGCAGGCCAGAGGAAAGTCGTCAGGTGTCGACGGCCCGTCGAGGCCTCCGACATCCCTCTCCCCTCCGCCAGTTCCGTTGGTGGTGGTGGCGCGAGAGAAAATCCACGAGGTTGGTATATATAGAGTACGCGTATACATCCTGCCGCGCTGCTCTCCTTCTCTCTCTCTCTCTCTCTCTCTCTCTCTCTCTTGCTGGCCCACCAAGCGCGCTCGGCTCTCCTCGCCGCGAACTATATTACTCTCGTTTTCTCTTTTTCTCACTCTCCCTCTCCCTATCGCTCCTCCCTCCTCTCTCTCCTTTCAATGCTCGTCGCGCTCATCCAGCACCCTACCTGCGGCGATATTAATGCAGGCGCGCCGCGTTTGCGCGCGCGAGAGAGAGAGAACGCGCGTAAAAATTTTTATCGGTCCTCTTATTTTCGTTTTCTTTTCTTTTCCGCTTTCTCCCTTCACTTCCCCTTCCCATGCTCCCCCTCCCCTCTTTTTTTCTCTCTTCTCCAACTCATCGGCTTTAATGATCGTCATTTCGCTTATATGCGCCGATCATAATACCTTTCTGCGCTGCGTCTGCCGCTTACTTTATGTTTGTTTACATTCCCGAAGCAGCACACATGTTCGAACGCTGTACGTATGTAGGTACGTACCCACGGCGGCCGAGTCCGCGCACGCACGTACACGCGAGTCTATACAGTCCCTCTCTTTTTCTCACTCACTCTCCGGTTGATGCTTTACGCGCTTTGCATATGTATATACGGGGATGAGCTTGTTTAACCATTTCCCGAAGCGTTAGTTGCGAGTGTTAAACCCGCCGATGATCGTTAAACAGCCCCGCGTTGCGGCCTGTGTTCTCTTAAGCGTTCCCGCTTTTACGATCGATTTTAATTATATTCGCTAATTCAGCGGACGCTCGGAAGTGCCGGAGAAACGCGCGCCGTTGCGTATAGGCATATGTACCGCTTTTGCTTACAATTTACACGTCGAATCATTGTAAAACGATACGTCGTTACGTGAGCTTGCACATTTTCCACCTGTAATTGTTCCCTTTGCCATTATGGAGGTTAACTTGGAAATAAATAAGTTATTGGCTGATCAATTGGGCATGGTCTTTTCTGATCTACTCTAGCGAAGACATAAACAATAATTAAGGACACCCGAAACCATTAAGGAAAGAAAGTAAAGCTCATCAATCGAGTCTTAGGAAGAAAAGAGGGGGGAAGA
The DNA here is from genome assembly GCA_030522585.1 of Anagyrus pseudococci. Taxonomy (NCBI): domain Eukaryota; kingdom Metazoa; phylum Arthropoda; class Insecta; order Hymenoptera; family Encyrtidae; genus Anagyrus; species Anagyrus pseudococci. The sequence continues at coordinate 28,835 of JAPYYQ010000789.1, read as the reverse complement.
GTCTAGGGTGCCTGAAAACCGAATATAATGCCGCATAAATTTTGCTATTTATTAATATCTACGAATTGGGGCCCGCGGGGACCAGGCCCTTTCCTTCTCTCTTTTTTTCTGGCGCTCTCTCTTTCTCTCGGTCTGTTAGCCCCTCTCCGTCCGCTCCGCCGTTCGCGTAATTATAAGGCCGCGCGCAAAAAGCTGCGGCGATGGAGCCGCGCAGATAAGCCTCTCGGCCTGTCCTTCTCTCTTTCTCTTTCGTTCTGCTCGACTTTATAAGCTCGGGCGCATAAACATATCGCGCAGAAGAGAGAGAGAGAGAGAGAGAGAGTGAGAGAGAGGCACTCGTCGGAGTAGAGAGCAAGATGGTCTCTCTCTTGAGGGGGTTGCCGCGGTGGTAGGGATGTGCAAATGCCAGCGCCTCGCTCGGGCTTGCATGATTTTCATGTCGCGTGGGCGGTGCCGATCCCCGGCGCTGCTTTCACGATTTGACGGGCTTGCGCGCACGGCGCGGAAGGGCGGCTCGCGTGAAGGACAGCCGCCACACCAGGCTCACACACACACACATCGCGGCGACTGGCTGTATAGTATGTACACCGGGCCCAGGCTATAGGCGCGAGCGTCGAGGGGCCTCGCTCTCTCTCTCTCACACACTTGTTTTCCTTATTCTTCTTGCTCCTCTTTTTTTCTTCGCCTCGCCTTTTTGCTCTCCTTTTCTTTGGCTCTCTCTCTCTCTCTCTTGCTCGGGTGTATAAGAGGACCCAAGAGCGACCGGCTGTGCCTGCAATTAATCAGCGATCGCCTGGCCGCTCTCGCGCTCATTAAACCTATATCTACCTGTGTGTACGTGCGTATACCTCTCTCGTGTCTCTGTAAGCGCGAGCCTGCACCATCGTCGACTTGTTGTTGCTCTCCTTTTTTTTCTTATCACTCTTCTCTTTTCTATTCTTCTTTTTTTTTCATCCTCTTACTTTGAAGCTTTGAGTAATAATATCTGCCGGTGTTTTTCAATGCTGATTTAATGCGGAACATTTTCCGAGTGATGGCTTGTTGATGTTAAGACGAGTTTTTACGGATAAAGCTGGGGGCCTGTACGCTACACTTGTCGGCAATAAGAAATTTCAGATTTGTTCTTTACTATACAAAGCATATCTTCGATGCGCCTAGACGCCGCTTTCGATATACGTTTCGAAGTGAACGTTTGTTTGTTAATGATAGCTTACGGTACGCAGGCTTATGGATACACACGCTCATGCGTGTGTATCTGAAAGGTATCTAGAAAACAGCTTTATTTCCATTAATTATAGCACACGGTACATTACGTAAATTTAAATTAATTATGTAGCAAAGGCGTAATGCAAGTCGGTGTATAACGAGGAAATTGCAATCTAATTTATTCTAATTCCATAGCCGAGCGAGAGAAAAAAAAAGATAAAACAGGGGAAAATCAAAGCTGGTGAAAGTATTTTTAATTGTAATTAAGACAGTTATACTAGCTAAATTGTGGCGGCTTATACTTATACTCGCGGTAAATCGAAAGCATTCAACAACGGAACATTGTATTCTTCCGAGCGTAATAACAGCAAAATTCTCTTTCAAACAGCGCTCGAAGCGTCGAATTTATCGAGAATGAGCCTAAACTGTAAAATACTTTAGGGGGGGGGGGGGGGGGGGGGGGAGGGGGGGGGGGGGGAGAGAGAGAGAGAGAGAGAGAGAGAGAGAGAGAGAGAGAGAGAGTAAAAAATAAACGAGCAGTCGTTCGCAAGTTCCTCGGGACTGTCAAGCGCAGAGGCGCTGGTTCGTCATCGGTGGTATACCAGCTTGCAACAACGGTATATAAAGCGAAAGAAAAAGCAGTAGGCGGGGAGGGGAGGGTAAAGGAGTGCGCGCGCGGTAGTAGGAGAATTGGTCGCCGCTTCCGAGATGCTGTTGAAGGAGCGACAGGCCGGGGGTGGAATGTCAACCATTAACATTCCCATAAAACTACCGCAGCAGCCGTGTAAACACAGAGAGCTAGGCCGCTCTTCGGAATAAGAGAACAAGAAGACGAAGAAGAAGAAGTAGAAGTAGAAGAAGAAGAAGAGGAGGAGGAGTAGAGAGGAAGAGCGAGAGAGAAAGAGAGGGAGAGGCTGTAGGATTCGCGAGACAAGTCTCGCTCTGTCTTCCTCTAATCCAGGAACAAAGAGAGTATATACGCCACGGACGAGGACGACGGCGACGAGGGAATGAGGAAAAGGCTTCTTGAGGGACCAGCGGGGGGGGAGGAAAAGAGAAGAGAGAGAGAAGGCTTTTGCTCTGTTGCGAGCGAGCGGAGGTGTGGGAGAGGACGCGCCGAGGCGATGAAAATGTTTATGGCGCGGAAGGGAAATAGAATGGGATATAATGGAGAAAAATGTTTGCATAGCGGAATCATTGTGATTATTATTATTATTATTACCATTACTATTATTGTTATTAAGAGAGTTGGCTGTTAGTGTTGGTGCGTTGCAGTTGTCTTGTTGTTGTTATTCTCTCTAGTTGCGGTGGTGGTGTAATGGTCGTCAGCCGCCCGGCCGCCCGTGGTTATTTCCTCCTTCGCTCCCTCTATCTCTATGTCTTAAGCCCATTCTCCCTTGTCAGGTACCATTAGAAATAAAGTAATATTTTATGGCGCTTAGTTGCCGGCCCGGCCCGGCTTGTTTTAGCCGGAAAAATACGTTTTAATACGTGAATTTGCCATATATCACAATCGTATAGGATGAAAATTGCTGCGCCGTTGCGCGAGCCCGTAAGAATAACACGTCATAATCTGCTGGGCTGGTGAAATTTTTGGAAAATTAACTACCTTATCCCTTTTAATTTTGCATCCATGCCTTTTAACGTTAATGATCAAAGCTTGTAATGGGATAAAATTGAGCGCTCGGTGAAAAATCGATGTACCGAAAAATTATTTTATCATTATCAACACGTGGTTTATTGTGGTTTTAATATTATGATATCGCATAACATTCAAACGTTAATTACGCATTACCCAAACGCCAGACGTTTCACAGCTTATAACGTTACATTACACATCGGCGAGATGATGCGGGACACGCAAAGAATATAAACAGACGGAGACTGAGAGAGGCAGGCAGAGGAAGAAGACAATGCGAGCGTAGCCGTAAAAGAAAGACAAGATTGGAGTAAAGAAGAAGTCGTGTGAGAAATTCATTTCACCTTTATGGGGTTATTACGCTGACAATTTAATTCGCTCGGCTCGTCGTCGTCGTCGACGTTGCTGCTCTATAGGGCCGTTCTGGCGCGCAGCGAGGACGTCAGTAGTAACAGCCGCGGTAGCAGGAGCAGCAAACCGGGTAGACGGAAAATGGGACAGGGTAAAATAAAGAAAAGATAGAGAGGGACGCGGAGGAATGCTGGCGCCGCTAGCCTGAGAACGACGCGCGTTTCGTGGATGGGAACTATAAGGCCCGAAGGGGGAGAGAAACGAGAGAGGCCCGCTCTCCACGTATGTATCTCTCTTTCTCTTTCTCTGTGCATGTGTGAGAGTGTGTTTGTGTGTCGTTGTGTGTCGCGAAAAATCGCCGACCTCGGGATTTACTCTCGTCAGTGGCAGTCGACGCTTCCGCCGGCGGAATATAAATCGGCTGGCAGCGATGCAGCAGCAGCTGTAGGATGAAAGGGAGACTATCGGGTTTCCGCAGCGACGGTTCCACGCTTGCCTCTCTCTCTCTACGCGACGACGAGCCGCGCGCGTTGGCTAGTTACGCAAGCTTTAGTGATTATTGTCGCGCCAGAGTGATTTTCGACGTCTCTTCTTTTTTCCTTTTACCTTGCCACTTATACGATGAGCGCGCGCGAGCTCTAATGGCTGTTGGCGAAAGCGCGCCTGGATATATTTGCACCTGAGAGACTAGCTCCTGCAGCTGGATAATCTTGGATGTTAATTTAGTCGCGGCGTGTCGGTAAGTTGTGTATTCGGGATATGTACGCGTGTCGCCAGAGCGCCTCTATGGAAAATGTATACGAAAACCGGTCGTTTTTCGAGCGAAGAAAAAAATGGCCAGGTACACATACACATAGGCGTGCCGAGGGCGGAAAAATTTTCGAAATGCATTTACGGTCATTTGTAAAAAGCTAATGTGACATTAATGCAAAGCGAGCTTACGCGCCTTTTGCACACGTGTATACGCGTGTGCGTTATACCAGTTCGGTGGAAAAAAAGCTTTTGAGAAGGAAGGCGCGCAAGGGAGGGGGGTAGGAGCAGAGCGGCGTCAAGGTGTGCATACAGGGCGGGGAAAAATAGAAAAATTCGACATTCCAGCGCGTATTCAAATAAACTTTTTGAGCCGGTGCGCTTGAATGATTTACATTCCTCGAGTCTGGACCTCGCAATATCAGTCAGCTCTCTTACTCTCTTGAAACAGGAGAGACGGACATAGAGAGTGAAAGAGAGAGAGAGAGAGGGGGAACATACATATCCGCGAGTTGTCAATTAAACAAAACTCGTTTGCTGCCAATGAACATATCGTCGCTACTACATCCACGCAGCAGCAGCAGCAGCGTTGCTTGGGAAAAGAAAAAAGTCGCACGTCACGGGCAATTTATCGATCGTATCAAGAGTTATTCCAATTGCGGAAATTTTTCCGCGTCGCGCGCATATAAGTCAGGGGGCCCTATTGCTCGAGAGAGAGAGAGAGAGAGAGAGAGAGAGAGAGAGAGAGAGAGAGAGAGCCCAGCTCGCGCAGATACGGCCGAAAGTTCAATACAAACTCGCGCGTATACATATACGTACGCGCTAGGCCGCACGTACATGTGTATACATACATACATACACGTGCGCGCAAGCGAAGGGATAGCGCGCAGGAGCAGCGGCAGCACCGCGGTAGAGCCGGAAAATTTATCGCCCGATAAACATATCAGCGGGGGAAGCATAGCGCGGGGAATCTTCGCCGTTTGATCGCGAGCCGCAGGCCCGCGGGCTTTGCCTCCCCCCGCCGTCTCTCCTTCCCTCCTTTCGATATACCATCCATACACATACCACCCAGCGTTATAACCACTATACGATCGCACCTGGCACGCTGAGGTCGCACGGCGACCTTAGCCCAATTCGCTGTCCTTTGCCGTGTTCTGCTGCGCGACCCTGTCCGCCTGTCGTCGGGGCGTAAATCTTGAAAGTATATGTGTATACTTATGTACACCGAGGAGGCTCGCTAACTTTTTTCACGCGCCTGAAAAAAGCGCGGCAAGGCTTCGTGGCGAGCGCTTGCCCCTTTCCCTCTTTTGCTCGCGTAAGAGCCGAATAATAATTATTCGACGCGAGGCGCACGAGTGATTTACGAGGCGCGCGTGCATACACACAGACAGGGAGAGAGAGCGCCCTCCCGGAGGTGGGGAAATTCAAGGAAAACGCTCGTCCGCGCGGCTTATGCGACGACTTTTACCTCTTCTTGCGCCCGTTTACCTCTGCGCCTACCCCCGAGCAGCCGCTGGGACGACGATTATTATGCCATTCATTAGCGAAATATTTCATTGGGGGAAATAAAGAGGACGCTAAAAGTACGCCTGTGTATGCGCACGTCTGCTGTATGTATATGCATACGTGCAGGTGCGCATACGTATAGAAGCGAGAGCGCGCGGAGCTTTACGGCGGGGAGACTATGCGCGCTGGGGCTCTGCGGTGATGAGCGGACCGGGAAAATTTATCGAACGGCTCGCCCTCTATTTTTTAACTCGGCGTCTTATCTTAATGGGAATCTTCAAAAAGTCGTAATTATGTGTGTACGAATGTATGTACGCATGGCTCTCCGCTATATACCGCGGACAGGCCAACTTTTCCCGGGTGAACGTTGCGCGTCGCCGGCTTTTAAAATAGTTAATACGGCGCAAGCGCGAACTAACTGGTTTTCTGCAGCGAATATGGCTTCGAAAATATGCTTAACGTTTCAACCAAATGCCTCGAGAGCCCGACATAGTAACTTTTGATGAGGCTCGCCGATTGAATGTACGTCGAAATGCCCCGGCTTATATATATTTTCGCATGCAAATGAGCTTTCCTTGCCTTGCGTAAGTTTTTCTCGCATTCTTGCGAGTTATATCACGATCGTACTTGCCCAGAGCATAAAAATCTATAAATTTTGCATATATATATTTTTTTATTTTTGAGAATAGTTGGAATTTGCTAAATGCACGATTTTAATGTCGGAGCTTAAGCGAACCCTAAATTCAATTACACGTTTAATTTTTAACGATCCGAATGTACTTTCAATTAAGAAGTGTGCGATCGTGTAGGCTTTTGTTTCCCTCCCCTTTTTTTGTTCCTTAATCTAATTAGAAAAGTAGGATCGAGTAATTAACCGAAAATAGAACCGTTTGCGGAAAAAATTGCGAAATAAAAAGAGGCGAAGAGTATAAAATAACGAGAGAACGAGGTATTTCGAAAAATTACATGCACGTCAATTTTCCGGAGTAAAAGAGAATGGAAGAAAGGGGGATGTAGAGAGGAAGAAAGAGAGCGGATATAGCAGCTCGGTTAGCGCGCGCAACACAACACCGCGTAAATTCGTCGAGGATTAACAAGCGCGGACCAGCTCGCTCGTCATAAGGAGCACAGTGAGAGGGGGGGGGCGTATAGTACACCTAGTGTGTACAGAACTGCAGGCGGCGGGAACGAGGTCCCCGGTATACACACACACATACACACATACACCTCCGGCCCGTTCCCGTGCGCCGCGAGATTCCTCTAGTTTCTCCCAGACAATACGCATAACTGTGAATATGCCACTTGACACGCATTCGCCTACGCGCCGGCAGCGCGCTGTATATACAGCCTCGCTATACTCGCTCTCTTATGCTGCCCCCGGCCCGCTGCAGCGCCGGCGCGAAATAAATCTCGGGGAACGTGCGAACAACGGCCGATGTTTCCCGCCACCATCTTCCATACGTGCCTGTGTAGTACGTGTGTGCCTCTCCTCCACCTCATCCTCCTTCATCGCCGTTTTTCGCTGAACAGCTGCTATTCGGCTGGGGGCCCCGTTAAGGCCGTTCTCGAGAGCTGTACAATCGCTGCCAAAAGTCGGACGCGCGAAACATGGGCGCGGCTCTTTCATTCTCCACGAGAGCATTTCTGCATTACGGTTTTTCGCCGCCCACTTTTTCAATTCGCTCGCTTATAATTACCGTTAGCCAGAGCGCTCATTGTCCGCTGAAAAATGTTCTCATTGAGCTTTGGACTTTTTTTTTACTCTCCAGCTCTCGCGTGCGTTTGTTCTGCCCCTGTATTGGATTTGGATCTTTCGATGTTAATCGAATAGAACGAATAGTTTCGTTCGAAGCCAACGCGCCAGGCCGTTTTAATCTTGAACGACGAGGCGAATATTCATTGGAGGGATTACAATATCGAGGAATAAAGCCGATATCCGATCGTCGCAAGCATATAGAAAAAGCACATCCGCATTCCCCGCTTGACTTTCTTCCATTTGTCGGTTGTCCGTATACGGGCTAGAGAGGGTGTGAGAAATGCGCGCACACCTGCGTTACAAGCGACAGGGTGATCGTTAACGGGGGGGGGGGGAGAGCAGGGACTTGATAAAGCGGCCTCTTCCTATACCTTACCGAAATGTTACGCCGGCTGTGAGGTGTAAGCTAGGTGCAAAGTCACACGCTCTTTCTCTCGCGAATTATGAATTATTTGTTGGGCCGCTGGAGCGTGCGCGCGTGTTGTAGGCTTCTCGGAAGGAGTATAGGTCGATAATAAATCTCGCCTCTCTGGGGGTATATATACGTGCCTCGTTGCTTTGCCGCCGCTGCTGGGCTTATCGACGATAAGAAACAAAGGGAGTCGTGCTTAGGCAAACATTTTTCGCTACTTTGCTTACGTGCGATTTGGCCGCTGCTACTTCTTGCGCGTGCACGCTACAGCCGAAGATTATGGAATGTTTCGGAGCTATTCTGTGTGAGTATACTCGCTTTGGCCGTACGAGACGCGCGAGTCGCGCTTCTCTGACGTGGCTTTCTTTTTTTTTTTAAATTTTGTCGCGGAGGTTGATTGTTTCACTTTTTGTTTTTCTTTTCTTTTGAAAAACGTTCGCAAAGTTTTTTTAGCACACGTTATAATATATCTGGGACCATTATTCTCGCAGTCGTACAGATCCGCTATGCAGAGAGACGTACGCGAATAATTTTTCGTTCGAACGTGTCCGCAGCCAATACGTCATTTATTTTTCTCCGGGCGCGATAAAACCGTTCCCCTTTCGTTTTTTTTCTTCATTTCTCTTTTTTCAACCTTCCGAGAAGTTCTGGGCTCTCTTTTATTATCAGATTTACAAATGTTTGAAATTGCATTTCAAACAATGCTTCAGACGTCCTGGCCGTAATCAGTGCTCATGAAGTATGTCATTGTTTTACCATTCGCTCTCCCGTACGTATGCCGCGCGCGCACGCGAGAGAGAGAGAGAGAGAGAGAGAGAGGGGCGTGTGCTTTCTAAACACTTTTCTTGTTAACAATGCGACAAGCCTGTCCGCTAATAATTTTTCCCCGAGCCCAAAAAAGCGAAACCGCTCACACACACACACACGCGCGCAAGAGAGAGAACTTGCATGCCGAAACGGAGAAACACAAAAAAAAAAGTAGCCTATAAATTGTCCAACTTTTTTTTTTATAATTTACGCGCGCCGATAAGGAAAAACCTTAGGGAAAACAAGAGAAGCACATTAACAATTCGAATGTAAAATTCAAGGCACGTCTGGGTAATATATACACGAGTATAGGCTCACGTGCATTTTCCGAAATCGCTTATAGCTATGCTATGGAGTGAGAGAGTGAAGCTTGAGTCGGCTGAGAGGTATAGGTACAACAAGACGATGGGGAGTGAGTGAGAGAGAAAGAGAATCGTTCGATCCTCGTCCGCGGGTATACGTTAGCCGGCTATCAGGACAGGGCTATCAGTCGGCGGGCCTAGTCGCGTCGGCTCGCTTATATTCGGAATGTCAGTCAAAATATTCGAAATACTTCCCCTAGCTATGGTCGAGTGAGAGAGCCATTCTCCAGGGTTGGCTATTTATGAGTGGCCGCTCTCTGTTAGTTGCTGGCGGCCGCTGCGGGAAAACGAAGAAAAACATACAGTCGAGCAGCAGAGCGGCAGGCGGTCGGCACAGTCTCAAGCGCCCTTTTTTCTTTTCCAGCCGTGCATCGTTTATTTATTCGCTCTCTCTCTCTCTCTCTCTCTCTCTCTCTCTCTCTCTCTCTCGGGGTCCATATAGTGGCTGCGAGCACCGCGAGTAGACTTCTTCGAATTCCCGCGTGAGAGCAGGGAGTAAAGGGAGGGATGAAGGGGGCAGTAGCAGCAGGAGCAGCAGAATGGCGGCGGCAGGGACTTACCATAATTAACAACCTCATCTGGCCCCCGCGCGCGCGCGTCCGGGGCTAATCGGATTATCGGCGGAGACGCACCTTACGCGCGCCGCCGCCGCCGCTACTCCGCTGCATCGATCTTCCTTATCTGGACTCGTTCGGCTACCCCCCCTCCTCCTCGGCCCTCTCACTTTTCTTCCTCTCTTCTTAGCTTGCGGCTCGATTTCGTTCCAAGCGACTATTGCGCGCGTATGGGTGCAAACGAAGCAGAGCGCAAGCTACATACATACGCTTACTTAGGATAGAGCTGCACTCGGCCGGCTGAGTCGAGTCCGTGTGCGCATACGTGTAGGAGAGCACGAAGCATTCGCGCGCGGTTAATAGTGCGCGCTCCTATCTGCACTTGGCCGTCTAAAGCCTGCAAATTTCTCCGGCTGGCGAGAACGCGAAGCCCCCTTACCTATACGTGTAAGAGAGCGGGCTTTGTGCCTCCACCACAGCATCTCGGGGGGAGCTTCGCTTGCAGTACGTCAGTCGCGAGAGAGTAAGAGCGAGAGGGAGGCTCTGGCTTATCTCTCTCTCTCTCTCTCTCTTTTTCTGCTCAGCGGCTCTTTACTTTTGTTTCTCAGCTTCAGCTTGTACTTTTACTTCTACTTTTACTTCCAACTCGCCCGGCCAACTTCTTTGCCACTTGCACTTCGAGAGAAAGAGAGAGAGAGAGAGAGCCACTCTTTCTCTGCTGCTTCACGTTCTCCGCCAGCAGCAGCAGCGTGATGTTGATGCTGCAGCTTCGCTCCGCAAATACCATTAAACCGACGTGGAAAGAGGCTTTGCAAGTTTCTTCCATACCACCTCTCGAGACTATCACCACTTCCCCTCTGCCGCTCCTCCTCTGTGTGTATGTATACACCTTTGTCTTTGCGACTTCACTTCTCGCGCAGCTTCGCGATTTTCGCGCGTATAATTTTTTTTACGGCACTCTAAATTATACACCCTCTTAGTTTTTCATCTTTCCATACACTGCGTGCGTCTATCTCTACACGACATTTCTTCGGAATGTCACACTCTTGAATGTCGAATTGATAAAAGCACTAAAGTTTCATTGGCGATGGCTGAGGAGAAGAAAAAGAAAAAAAGTCCCCCAAGGCTCGAGCTTCGAAGTAACTACAGCGCGCGAGGACAGTATGCATAAGAAGCTCTCGGAACTTCGCCGCGCGCAGCAGACGGAGGAATGAGAGATTGCGCAACGCCGACTAGGACATACTCTCGGCTCTTTGCATCTCCCCGCGATCTCTCGCGTATCTACAGCGTTGTATATATAGACGCGTCCCTTGTATACGCGCCGGTGCTTTATCTAGCATCCGTCGAATGCTACCCGCGACGACGACGACTACGATATAAGCTCTCACTTGCGCGCCGTACACGTGCGCGTATACGAAGTGTACGCGTGCCAGGGGGGGATGGAAAAGCTGCCTATGCGCTTATCAGCTTCGACGAGTCCTCTTCTACGTCGTCGCGGCGTTTATACGAGCGTAGCCTAGACGTGACTTTCGCGCTTCGCTACCCTAAATATTATCCCTCGGTCTTTGTCGGATCGAAAATGCAGGAAAGTCGGATAGCGACTTTCTGTGCCTTTCAGCAAGCACATCACAAATGAGCTTGGGACAGGAAGGAGGAGGAGGAGCTGTAGAAGGATGGAGCGCGTATACTGTACGCCAGAGAGGGATTTGGAAAAATGACGCGCGGCCAAGGGAGGGCAGGTGGCTGAGGGTAGATTAGTTTTCCCATAAATCTTGAGGGCCCCGACCGCGTGACGTGTACACGCGAAGGAGTGGACGCCGCTTGGGATATGCTCATAAGCGGTGGGAGGAGGAGGAGGTGGAGGGCATATTATGTGGGGGCTAAAGGAGGCAAAGAATAACGTGCTTTATTACAGGTTAGCCGGCACCGCGTCGTGTGCAGGCTTTCCGCAGCGTAAGCCTATAGCTCTGCCGGAGCTCGTATGGCTGTACGTAGATATACAGAGGAACGAGCGAGTAGAAAAGAGTGAATAGCATAGGGAGGCGAGGGGGTGGCAAAGAGAACGCGAACGAGGAGGAACAAAGAGGGCACGTGAGTATAGGGAGATTCATGAGGGGAGGTGAACAAAGTGAAAGAAAAAAGAGAGCCGGGGAGAGAGGGCATGCGCGCAGGAGCAGCAGATTAGCAGCTGATGAAAAGGTGGAGCACACGGGGCCCTCCTCTGTCTCCCTGCCGCTGCTGCTGATGCCGATGCCTCTTCTTCTGTGCCAGGAAAATAGAGAGAAAGAGAGAGAGAGCGAGAGATATGACGTTTTAAGTGCTCATGTGAAATTGTTCGGCGATAACCTCTCAGCTACCTCCTCATCCTCCTCTTCTTTCTTCTTCTCCTGATGCTTCTGCTCACTCTCTCGTCTCTTTCTCTCCTACGTTCATATTCTCTCTCTCTCTCTCTCTCTCTCTCTCACTCGCTCTCTTTAAAGACTTTGTGGGAGCTCGCGATTTTCATCTATGCGCACGCGCGCACACACACACACCCACATGTACAAGCCTTTCTGTATTCCACGTGTATACGTAGTAGTCGGGGGTGCTTCTATACAGGAGGTAAAGGTGGGTGGAGGCCGAGACGCATCGAGCTAAAGCCGAGCATTAAGCTCTCTCTCTCTCTCTCTCTCTCTCTCGCGGCCAGTTCTTTTTCCCAAGCCTCACCCCTCTCTTCCTGCTGCCTCCTTTTCATCAGCCCGATACGCGGATGAGAAAGAAAGAGGATGAGACGGATAAAGTGCGACCGAGAAGAAGAAGAACAGGAGGAGGAGGAGGAAGAAAAAGACTCGGGGAGAGGAGAGTTATCCCTCGACCGCGTGCCACTGCGATAAGTGACCTATTGATTTCGAGCTCTCATATATACCTCGCAGTCCTCCCCCTCACCCTTGTATTCATCTCCCTCCTGCCCCCCCCCTTCCCCCTTCGTCTTCTTTTTGCCACGGCGTGGATAATGATTGCACTCGCGAATGAAACGTGAATATCAGCCGATATTATTCGATAATTTGATACAACGCGTTCTCCAGCCCCGAGGAGCAGCCTCTGGCTCTTCATCTCTCTCCCTCGTTCTACCTTCACGAAGGAGGCCCCCCGCATAAGTTGGATCAGCACATTGAGACGGGCTATTTTTAGCGGAATAACAGTGAGAAAGAGAGCGCCCGTGCAAGGAGAAGAAGCTATAGAGAATAGGGTGCGGGAGAGCGGGGGGGAGGCATGAGTCGGCTTCTTGAGTAGGTTTCCACGATGTTTAATGAGATCTTTCTGTAATTTGTCGGCGAACAGGGGATTTAATTGCGGTATTTACGCGATAAACACGCGTCCGATGCCGCCGCGCCACCGACGCTGCTTTTCTACTCCCCTCCCCTTGGGTTATCTCCGCCAAATATACACACGCACGCCTATATACCTATATACCTAGCAATCGCCGTTCTTTCTCTTGCACTTTCACGATTCTTTTTCTTTCGGCTGGCGAGGGCCAGGAAAAAGAGCGGTTGCAAATAACGAACGAGCGAGCGAGCATAATATGCCGAAGGTCGTACTGAAAAATATGTAATGCCAAGGCAAAAGAGAGAGGCATCTCGCAGGCCGGTAGCAGGTCTCTCTCTCTCGAGTGCGCGCGCGCGCGTCTTTGTAAGAGCGAGAGTGAAAGCCCTAGGGGGTAATTTGCACGACGTAATTCGTAATGTTGGCAGATTTTCGCCTGAACGCCTACCCACCGTGTGTGTTGCTACTCTTCTGCTTCTTCCTTTTCTCTCATTTTATTTTCTTTAGCTCGCCTCTTTCTCTTCTTGGCTATTGACGCACTTATAAGATTCCAGTTGTGAATGCGGCAGGCTACTACTGCGCGCTTCTTTAATATCTTCATATTACGAGGAGCAAATGACGGATTCGCTTAATACCGAGAACGACCGAGAGTTTTAATTCTTATTACGTCGACCAGTGTTATTTTCGAGTACAATAAGATTAAGTGCGCAAATTAAAAAGAAAGGAAAGAAAAAGATTCGGTGAATTTTAAAGCTTAAACTTCAGAACGTATACGAAATTCAATTATTGCGGCTCGTAATTCGAGTAATCATCGGCAGAAACGATTCTTTTAACCTCAAGTGCCCTCATATTTAATATTCCTACTTCCAACGTACTTTTAACAACGTACTGAAAATTTTTCGCGTTTTCTCTCGCGTTTAGCTCGCTGTACATGTAATTTTATAAATATGCACCGCCAGAGAAACGCAGGTGAGCGTACACGGTCTAGTAGACTAAATTATTTAATTTTTTTTGGCTTCCCCTACGGCTATTAATGCCATACTGGATAGAGAGAAAAGGGAGGGCTTGGCATAGAGCAGAAAGTATTGAGCGCATTATCGTAAAACAGATTACAAATGACGATCATCATCTTGACATTTTCCGAGGGCAGGGCGAGAGAGAGAGAGAGAGAGAGAGAGAGTCTAAAGAGCCGAACGGCCGGGCGTCCAAGGCACGAAACTTGCATATCTCGTAGCCCGGCGGAGCTGGAAAAAAGTCTGCAGCTCATACTTGCCGCCGGCGTAAGGATAGAGGTAAAGGAGGGGTGGGAGCGAAAGAGAGATCATAACGACATTCTCGCGGCGAATGCTCGCTCGCGCGTGCGCCTCTCAATCATTACTCCCGATCTTTACGAGGCTACGGGACTTACCGTCTCTCTTTCTATATAAACCTTGCCGCGCGCAGCAGCTCCCATGCAAATGTTCCAGCTCAATTTTCGCTCGGGGAAATGCGCGGCACCGAGATCTGCAGTTCTTGAGAATAAAAAAAAAAGCTGAATGAAAAAAAAAACACGAGAGCCATATCCCGCTCTCCCTCCCTTATAACCCCGGCAGTCGTTGGTCTATACATATCGACTCTCTGATTTTTAACCCCGGGAGAGAGAAAGAGACGCTTATCGTAGGTCGGCTATAGCCGTAACGCGGCCCCCCCCCCCCCCTGTTATCGGCACCCGGTCGAATTCGATTTTTTTCCTCGCGGTTGACACTGCGCGCGCGCGCTCGCTCGCAGTTTCGCAAGCCCCGGCGCTCATTACGCTTGTCCGGCTGCTGCTCTCCTTCCCCTCGTTCTCCTTCTCTCTCTCTCTCTCTCTCTCGACGTACACAACCTTCCCTTTCACGCGGGTCGGCCAACGACACCGCGGGGCCCGTCATTATCTCACCTGCGCCCCGGACGCCGAACGCACCGGCGCTGCAATAGAGAGAGAAAGAGACTCTATACACCGTGTCGTAGAGAGACTGATCGACGTCTGGCCTCGATATATACGAACACGCGAGCAAAAAGCCTCTCCCTCTCGTTCGTATAATACCGAGCCGACTGAATTTGGCGCGGTTCAGTTTAGCCAACAAGGGGGGGGGCCGTCCAGATCATTTCTCGCGTTTCCCGATACGCCCTGGCCCGTTTCTTACTGTTAATTGTCCCCCGTGGCCCTCCTCGATTATTTTTGTTTTCTTTTTTTCTACGTATTATCCTTACGTAAGGCGCAATCGAGTGAAATGGCGAGGTATCGTGATACCGGTAAAAATACGAAAGCGTTTCGGCCCCTTCTCTCTATATATACTCTTACTGTTCATGCTTGATGTTTTATGCCGATTAGAATTCGAACGACGTTGGATTATGTTTTCACCGAGGTTGAAACCTGGCCGCGGCTGCTGTTTTGTCTCGAATACGTGTGTGCGTACGTACGTATGTGTGTGCCTGTGTATTGCTTGCTTTATTATTGTCACGTTGAATATCGTACGCGCTATTATTATGAAATCGTGTATACTGCAATCAATCGAGTCGAATTACAGTTTACAATACGCAGGTGCGTTAAATTGCGTATTGGCTACATAGGCGCGTGTATACGCATACGAGCCTTGCCGATCGAATGGGAAAAACTTGCGTCGATCTAATTTAGATCTTGATTTGATTTGATCTCAAGATAAGTTCATTATTCACCGAGAGAAAAAAGAACATCGTGAATTGTAGTTAAGAGAAAGACTGTAATGCTTTTTTTCCATTAGTGCTGTAGATGAAAAGGACTATTTTTTAAAATTAATTTGGTAAATATAAACAAATTTAATTATAGGGACAATATTATTTAAGCTTTACGAGCTGAATTTTTAGTCTGGTAGGAAGGTTATTGAATCACGTAACAAGTATATTCAAACGAGCAAAAAGCGCAATTGACTCGGAGGCAAATTGCAATTCATAACATACATTATCCCACAGTCGTTAATTTTAATTTTGGGTATAACCTCTTAAAATTGTTAAATAAGTATTGTCAAATAAATTTCATAATTAAAATTACAATGGGCCATTACGAAAATATTCTCAACCGAGCATACGTATAAATTTATTAGCAAATATAAAGCGAAAGTGAAATGAATTTCTCGTTAATGCTCTCTTTTTGTAGCCCAAGCCCATACGGTAAACGCTATAAATACGGATATACGTATATATCTCTCTTTCGTTCTATTTTACCAGTAGCCGAGACAAAAAGAAATTCGCAGTGAAAAGAGTTGACGTTTTGATGTCAACTTTTGTTGCTATAAACGAATACCCAATCTTGGCAAAGATCGCAGCCCCCGGTGCCGGCTTACGTTTTATGAAAGTAGACTTTGCATTTATATTATGACTGTGACTACGTACGAGCGGCGATCATAAAAAGGTTTTCATTATACAACTTTTTATTTAAGGCAATCGCTGGGCGATTGCCTTAAATAAAATATACGCGATCATATTTGTGAAGCACGTGTATAAGGCTCCTTTGGCAAAGTTAATGAAATTTAACAATTTCAAAGTTTTTAATATCCATCAACGCAATTTCAATGCCTCGTTATTATTTGAAAATACTTACAATCGCGGTAAATAGAGCAAGAGAAAAAAAAAGCAAATCCAGAAAGAGAGAGAGAGAGAGAGAGAGAGAGAGAGAAATAAACGAGAGCGGAGAAATAAATCTAGGATCATTACCGCTAAGGTATAGAGAGTTCGAGCGGGCAGGTAGCAGTGAGTGTACAGGCACGCGTGTACGGGTGGTAGTAGTGTAGGTCGAGCAGCGAGAGAGGCTTTATGGGCGTTGAAGTTTCCTATCGGCCAAGTAGCGGGTCTGTTGTTGCGTGCGCGAGCGATTCAGCCGAATGCGCTCGCGCCTCGAGCGGACGGCCTTGCGGGGCCTCACCCCCCTTCCTCCTGCGCCCCCGCTATTTTCTATTCCTCCGCAGCCAAGAGAGAGAGACTCTTTGAAACGCAAATTTCGCTTGCGCAATCGCCCTCGCCGTAGATACACACGTTCATATATCTATAGCTTCTCCTTATTCTACTCCGTTTCTCTTTCCTTTGCTCTTTCCTCACTTTCAGTTCCCTTTCTGCCTCTTTCTCCCTCTATCTCTCTCTTGTCGAAAATTGGCTTCTTATTCAAAATAAGCCAGGACTTTTGTTTTGTTTTTCGGATAAACAATCAATTTTCATATGCTCTATTGTATTTGCACTGTTACAGAAGCAAATATAATTGGCTGTGTAGTATATATACCGGATCAATTAAATAGTGTCAACCGTTCAAAAAAAAAAAAAATAATAATAATAATAATAATAGACACAAGCATAAATGAAAGTCCCAGCTTTCTCTGTGTACCTTGGAAAAAAAATTGCCTAACAACAGCATCAACAACAAACAACAAAGCTTTCTTTATCGTTTTGTTTTCAATTTTTTTAAAAGCAATAAATTACCCGTTTGGAAAATTCAGCGTGTACACATTTTCGAGAGAGAGAGAGAGAGAGAGAGAGAGAGAGAGAGAGATAGAAAGAGAGAGAGAGAGAGAGAGTAGAGAGAGAGAGAGAGAGTGTCCGGGGGTACAGCATCTATATACACACGCTCTTTTCCGCGGCAGAGCGCGTAAAGTAGACTCCCGAGGAGCGGTAATCCAGACTCTCCGTCTTTCTCTCTCTCTCCCTCTTTCTCTCTCTCTTTTTCCCCGAGAGCGAGCTCTCGCGAGAGGTCTCCCCATAGCCGAGCGTTTGGCGTGTAATTGCGCACGTGCCTTTTGTTCATTGTTAATTGAAAATTTATCGCGTACGCAGTGGCGTTTCCCACGTTTCGCGCGGCTTATATACGTATATACGTAGACACAGTGTAAGTCGGGCGCGGACGTCCAGAAGCATATAGGCGTGTATATATGTATGCGCCCGGGAGCAGCAGCAGCAGTCGGTGTGTGCCACCAAGTTTCCGAACGCGCGGGAGGCGGCTCTTTTTTTCTCCTCCTCTACCTCCCGCCTCTTTAGGCCCCGGTTCGATCGCAAAATTATCCCATTGTTACGGGGAGGGCCCCCGGCGTCTCGGCGAGTTATTGTGCTTTATATATATTGCGTTCGAGAAATAACCGCGAGAAAATCACTCGGGAAAGAGAGAGAGAGAGAGAGAGGGCTTTCTTTTTCCGCGAGAAAGACTTGTGCACCAACGGACTCTGCTCGGCTAGTCTATATACGTGTTCGTAAAGGTAAGCTGTAGGGACTTACGTCACTGACGGACCGAATAGCGGTATATTTGCACAGTGCATGTGTGTAGCTATACATTTACCGCCGACGCGTATACGCTCTATTCATCGCTTCTCACTCTCTCGGCTTCCATTCCTTCGTTCTCGCTGGAAACTCACCTGAAACAAGAAAAAAGGGCAATCATTATATTGGCTATATTTTGCCTGAGAAATTATCAGGTGCATTTCAATCGGCGTACGCGCGGGACTGGGTTATTTTATTTTGTAGATGGTATGGATACGGTGATCTCGTTGAATGTTAGACCAACCGATGGCCTTTATCGATTTGTCTTTTTCTTTTAATTTTAAGTACTTCGTTAAAGGCTGATGTTTAAATTTCGCGTCGAAGCGAAAAAAATTTTTTTAAAAAAATTTTATTTCGAAATTTTCAATTCTGAGCATTAACATACGTTTAATATTGAATATCAAGTTGGCAATAAAAATAATAATAAAATTTTATTCGAAGTCTGGTGTCGCCAAACGATTCTCGATTATCCTCGACATTTTCGTCACGAATTTAACGATTATTTTCGCAATTCTCATTCGCAATTCAATGAAATACATACAAGATGGTCGCAGGATTTGCGAAAAAAAAGATAGCCAAGAACAATATATGCATATACACACACGTGGTAGCTTATAAATTGTAATTAACATTGGGACATATGCAAACAAAATGTTAATAACGTTAGAAGCGTCTAGAGTCACATCTGCACGTACACACATAACATAGCGAAGAAGAAAAAAGGCCGTAATGAATTATTTAATAAGCACATTGAACTTTCGTCGAGTTGGCACGACGAGGGCCAAGACATTAATAACTTCCTACTTGAAAATTAAGTAATAAGGGAGAGGGGTGAGTGGGGAAAATCGATCGAATGCATCGATAGTATTATCCTCTAATTGCAAATAAATAGTTTTATTGTGCGTCCTCGTCGTCGCGCGCGCGCGCGCGAATTGTGCAATGCCTGCATAATGCGGCAATTTAAATTCAGATGTACAAAGCTCCCCTTCCCCCCTCATCACTGCAGATAGAGAAAGAGATGCAGAAACCAAGCGTCTGTGTATACAGGCAAGGAAGGGCCACGGATATGAGGGGGGGGGGGAGGCAGTAAAAAAAACTAGTGGTAAAGCTTGCGAGAGAAAAATTTAAATATATAAAACGTAATGTAATGCGACGGCGGCGCCGGCGATACTCCCTGGGATCTGATCCTTAGGTAGTACCGCCGACAGCAGCAGCCGGCGTTCATTAGAACGGCGGCTGGCCACCTTATTCCCGTCGAGCCTCTCTCTCTCTCTCCCTTCCTCCTCCTTTTTTCTTCTTTCTTTCTCTCGGCCGCGAAATTAATTGCGCAACGCATTTTAATTCCTGCGCGCACCGCCACTCTTATCGTGGTGCATCGACCCGTGTGCGCGCTCTCTCTCTCTCCCTCTCGTCGGGCTGATACACAGCGACGCAAAACAGGACACGCCAGCTGGGCGTAAGTACGGGCTGTGCGCGCGGCTGTTGGCTCTCCCAAGAGCGAAGAAATGGCTATTGTGAATGGGCGCGCATGCGCGCTTGCACAGACACCCGCCGATTTTATCTTGCCGGGGGACGTAAAGAAATCGGCCGCTGATTAGAATCGCACCTTGCCCTCGACCCACCGGACGAATGAGCTGGAATCTTAAGGGGAGCGGACCTGGAGACTGCTACTCTTGCTGCGGCGGCGGCCCTGGGATACACAGGGGCGGGGTATTTATTAAGTCGGAGGCTAGAATGAGCGAGAGGGAGGATAGCCCAGCCAGGCAGAGAGTTATGGATATTAAGCAGAGCAAAAGACCCGGCGGAAGTGGGAGGCTCGGATTATTTGACGCCGGCGAAAAAACCCCCTTTGGAGAAATATGTGCCAATGCGGGATGCATCGCCTACAACTAATGACCTCCGAGTTTTAGATACCATTTTCATAATGCCCAGTGCACTCGGCTGGCAGAGCGTTGACTTGCTAATCTACTACAGTACAGCGTAAGCTCGTATTTATAAAACTAGCTCAAAATGAATCAAATAAAATGTAATTAATTTGTCTATTTGGCCTATTGGATTATTTTAGTAGCATTATTTATATAGTCCTTTTAAATATGCCCATTTTTCATTGTTTTTAACAAATTACTTTAATAGAGACCAACAAATTCATTGTTTCAATTAGTTACTGTCAAGTTGCGTGTGATGTATCGTTCTACTTTATAACGAGTAAACTTATTATTCTCATGAATAAAAACTGTGCACGTTGTTTTATTTATTTTTTTTTTCATATTAAAGAAAAACACAAGGTGAACCACATTTTTTGTGCGACTATTCCATTCCGAGAGATCGTAAGATCGGATTTAAAAAAAAAATTTACACTGTTTTATTATAATACACTTACGAAGTGTCGAAAGACTTAATTTAAAAAGCTTTCGGTCAACATAAGCATATCGAACGAGGCATTATTCGATCATTTAATTGATTCTCGTCCATTAATCAATCCCATTGACATTTAAAAAGTAACCTTACGATTCCGCGAAGCATCCAGTCGTTTTATACGTATATATATATATATATTTATTATTTCTTAAGGAGCTCCCAAGCATAATGAATAACGCATTATACAATTGCAAAAGCACAAGCAGGCTCTCGGCCGAATGAAAATTTAATAAGTGAAAGAGCGAACAATCGAAGGAAACGTATTGGAAACACGAAAATGCAAAAACTGTTTAGCAAGTCAATAAGAAAAGCGCGCGCTCGCTCGCCAGACGGAGAGTAAGAGAGAGAGAGAGAGAGAGAGAGAGAAAGAGAGAGCAATTAGCGTTTTCTCGCCAGAGCCAACACTTGCTCTCTCTTGCACGTTGGCCAGACGTCATAAATATAGCGATCGGCCTGAACTACGTACTGCAGCCGCAAGCAAACACAACGTTGGTGCGAATTGGTAAGCAAGAAAAAAATAGGAGAAACGGTTGCCGAGTTGAGTAACAACGTGTCGATGGCATTTTTTGCACGAGCGATAAATTAACGAGCCTCTCGTAGTCGCAGTCATAGTCGTCGTTGTTGTCCTCTTTCCTCCTTCTCCTCCCGCGCAGCAAGCCTGTCTTCTTTGGAATGCGTACGCCCGATCATTATTATTATTATAATTATTGTTATTATTATTATTATTACGCGGGTAGTTGCGTATGTACAGTAGCAGCGTATAGTACGCAGCAGGTGGGCGGATAAGGACGGCTTTCTGACTCTATACTATTGTGAAAATTAATGTTAATTAAAAGCGAAAGAGAAAGAGAGAGGGGGGAAGAGAGTCAACGGCGCAGTGGCGAAAGCTCGCGTAATCGCATTGTAAAACAGTACGTGCCGAGAGAGAGAGAGAGAGAAGGGAGAGAGGCGCGAACTAACAGCCGGAGTACAAAGGATGCCCGCGTGAAAGAGTGTGCTGATGAGAGTACAGGGGTGTGAAAAGCGTGATATCATTAGCGCTGCACGAGATATTCTAAGGAAGTTTATGCTTTTACGAGGATTGAGCCTCGATTAATAATAAGCCGAGCAAAAGTGGAAATGTCGTGTATTTTTAATAGTTTCTTTTTTCTTATTTAAAAAAAAATAAATAAATAAACAAGCGTGCAGTTGAATCCATTAAAGTTAGGGCAGCCGCGACGTAAAAGGAAGGGATCGCACAGCAAGTAAGTCACTTAGCAGGCACTTATCGAAACGCGACCGCGTCCCACCGACACACAATCAAAGCCGGATAAAGAGTATCGAGATGAGTGTAGCAAGGCCGAGAGAGAGAGAGAGAGATCAGTTGCGATCACCGAGACAGGTCTTTCACGGATAGAAAACACGTGTACGCGTGTGTATGTGTGATCTGGAGTTCACCGAGTAAGAGAGTATCGAGGGAAAAGAGCAATATGAAGAAGTAAAGTTTCTCTGTAATTGCGGTGATAATCTGTTCTCGCAACGAAAAGAGCTCTTCGGATGATTGTAGTCGCGGCGGCGGATCGTCGGTGCCCCTGCTCTCTTTCTCTCTCTCTCTCTCTCTCTCTCTCTCTCTCTCGGAGCAATGCGCAGCGGCGGCGGCGGCACAATTATAAAATGCCAATACGCGATTAAGGAGCCGCAGCGAGAGCCGGGGGAATCCCCCTTGATCTGCACGGGGCGGGAAAGGTAGCCGCGGCAAGTTGCTGCTGCTGCACTGCGGCTCCATAGTAGTGGCAGGAGTAGTAGGCCCCTAACAGTGACAGGCATTGTTAATTGGCAGGCTCCGGATGGCAATTAAGATTAATAACGAGCGAGAGAGAGAGGAGGCAGATCTCCGGCTTTTATATACCCCGAGCCGCTCTCTCGCGAGCACTTCTGCGTATACGCGCGCGGCTACTCCACCTCGTGCCTGCGCATACTTCTGCCTCTCCCTGAGAGAGCCTCTCGCGTCCCCTCCCCGGCTCTCTCACGCCTCTCCCCCCGCCCTCTCTCGCTCTCTCTCTCTCTCTCTCTCTCTCTCTCTCTCTCTCTCTCTCTCTCTCTCTCTCTCTCTCTCTCTCTCCCAGGGAAAAACGTGTTTATTACGTTATCTTTCGGGCGCTCGTATGCGCGTCGGGCATACCGATAGCGCGGGCCCGCTCTCCCCGCGATACAGATATACCCCGCAGCTTGGGGAAACGAGAGGAGGAGAGGCCCTCTAGCCTTCCCCCTCGGACAGCCCAAGCGAGATGTGCCCTGTCGTCGCTCTCTCTCTCTCTCTCTCTCTCTCTCTCTCTCTCTCTGCAAAGTCGCGTGTTACATCGCGATATAGTCACTGCAACGCCCGGCGGGCTTTTCTTTTTCTTTACGACTGTTTTGCCTCGCTACGACACGCGTTACACCAGGAGGGAGAAAGAGAGTCACTCCGGCTCCTCTGTACCCTTTTTTTCTCTTCGCCCTTTTTTCCCCTCTCCTCTTTCTCGAACTACCCTCCCTTCCTCTCTTTCTTTCTGCCTCCCTAGTCGACGCTGCTTGTTATCTTCTTTACGCCGCCGTAACCGCTACACGCTACACACTGCAGCAGCAGCAGTGCAGATACCTATAGATGTGTATAAACGAGCCAAATAATCATCATTGATTCCGATGTTTATTTCTTCATTTAACTCTCGAAGCCTCGTTGTGTGCGCGTGTCTGCAGGCGAGAGAGAGAGAGAGAGATTTTCAAAATATTATCACGTCGCGGCTGTGTAGGCTACCGCGAGACAACTTTTCTGATTAACACCTGACGCTTCTCGAGATTCCACGGCTTGTAGCTGATAAATACGAGCGATACGGTGGCCAAGCTCCAACCGTATGGGATTTATTCAGGCTGAATAAATAAACGAAAGAATCGGCAGAAGTGTGTCTGTTGGAATAGGAGATGCGCTTGAATGTACTTAAGCCTTCTTCTTTCTCGGCTTTTGGCTTTTTAGCGACTGCAGCTGCTGCCGCAGCGGTATAACGTTGTGCAAAAACACGTGCTATATACCCCGCGAGGTATTTACCCGAAAGCAGGTAAAAGCAGGCTCAAAAATTCAAAGGCTCGGGTTTAAAAGTAGTCGCGTCGCGCACTCGTAGGGGAAAGTCGACGTATACAGAGTGTAAAAGCTAGGGGGCAGGGGGGAGTGCTGGCTGGAGAAGATCGAGCAAGACTAGACGTATGGAAGAGCTTTGGATCGTTTGACTTTCCTAAAAATATTTGAATACAATATCTCGTTCGCGAGCAGGAGGGTATAGGTGTATATGCTCTCCTGCTTGCTCGTTGGCATTGCAAGAGAGAGAGAGAGAGAGAGAGAGATTCTGCTCCTCTCGGCGGGCGCGCGTCAGATAACGGTGCGCGAGAGCGCCTTCCGAGAGAGAGAAGGCGATGTTTACGACACGCGCGCCTGCGCTTGCGCATGTAAAATCTAATCTCCGGATTCCACGAAATAGAAAAGGCGAATGTGGAAGAAATCTGTGCCTGCCGCTGCTGGCGATACGAGGGGAAGGAAGAGAGTCTGCAGCTCCTCTCGATAGCCCCTCTGGCGTATCGCGTATTAAATGAAAGATATGCGCTTCTACCACCAGCGATACGAACGGTGTCCTCCTCTGCTCGACGTCTACGTCGGTGTCGCTTCTACCCTCTATAGCCGTTTGTTAAACAGAGAGAGAGAGAGAGAGAGAGAGAGAGAGAGAGAGAGAGAGAGAGAGAGAGGAAGAGAGCAGGCGGAAAACGGCAGGATGAGGATAGGGAAGAGAGAGCTCGCATCACTGAAACACACGCCGGCGTGATACGCGCGAATGGCAGCCGGCGGCCGACGTCGTACGCTGCTCCCGATATAATAATATCGTGCGCGCCTCCTTATCTTAATGAAGCGGCCCCGGGTCCGCGACGAGTAGAGCTACCGGAGGCCCATAAGCCTTGTTGTTTTTGCCCTCCCGTTGTAGAAACGTCGTTCCCCTATTCCTCCTCCTCCTCTTCTTCCTAAGCACGCGACGACTCGTTAGACCACGTTAATTTTCAATTGGCCGATGTGGTATAGGGTCCGGAGCTAGAGATCCGCGGATCGAGATCAGCTTTGAGCAGCAGAAGCCCCCAGGAGCAATAGGAACATCAGTGGCTGCTCCGTGGAGCGGAGCGTCTTTATTGGCGCGCCGGAGCGCACTTTATATACGGTATGTGTCTTTTAGACTCTTACCCCCCTTTCATCCCTCGCTCTTCCATAAGCACGGCTGGTACATGCCAATGTAGCTTAGAGAGAGAACGACGAGAGAGGGAAATTTTAATAGATTCGCCATCCCGAGGCAGATAGAGCAGCGCAGTGGCGGCGGCAGCTAGTCTCGGCATTGAATTTAAATGCACGATTCGAAGATCGATACGACGACTGGGACTAAGACCGCCGCGATATTCCTCCGAGCAGCAGCAGCTCTCCTATTGAATATCAATACAGAGCGGATGCTATAGAGGAGACTGCAAGCCCCGGCTATTGCCGAGCACACAGGCCTCGGCGCCTCTCTCTCTCTCTCTTACTCTCTCTCTCTTTCTGTGTATAAGTATATACGAAGCCCGAGCTTGCCTACCGCAAAACACAACCGGACGAGGTAGGGGGACGAAGTAGCGGCGAGCGGTGAATGGGAGCCGGAATGATCTGAATTTTATACAGCCCAGAGCCGAGATGACGGCCCTTGGGTAATTTAATGGCTCTTGCTCCTAAGCTGAACCGTTAAAACCCTCGCTCGCTCTCTCTCTCTCTCTTTCTTTCCCTCTTTCCGCGGGCAGGAGGAAAAATCGGCATTCCTAGGCTCTTGACGTTAATTATATCAAATGCACGGCGCTTAATTATTTTTAAGGCCTTCGCGAATTCACGTTAGATGCATATACATATATGCATACGCGAATAATTTATGAAGCTGAAGCTACCCGCTGGAGAGCTAGCCGCTGCACTACAACAGGCCTCACATCGTCCTAAAAAATAAGATTGGGTCGTATTTAGGAGAATTTTAAGTATGCAGCGGGTAGCTCCAGCGGGTAGCTTCAGCTTCATGAATAATTTAACAGTCTCCATAGCGCAAGGAAAAAGGATAGATGCAATCGTTAAGAAGAGCCGTTGACTTTAATTTCTCCTCTCCTCGTAATAACATATATATTTTCAGTAAATTATCACACCGTTAAACGCGCACACATGCAAAGTATAAAATCCGCGACCAGAGGGTATATAATCGTTGTACCAAATAAAAAACGAAAAAAAAATGAAGGAGAGAGAAAGAGAGGACTGCGGTGATCATAAGCGTATCGCGAATTTCGTCAAGGGTAAATCAGCTTTCACTCGCGGCTCTCGGCATAATTCCGAGAGACAATCGTTTCGAAAATGCTACCGCTACACAGTGCCCGGTATATACACCAGCGAGAATGAAACTCCCCCCCCCCTCCCTCCCTCGAGCGGCAATTCACTTTCAAACGCCAATCTCACGCGGATATCTGGCTTGCAAATTATCGTCTGGGCATTAATTCGAACGAGCGGATCCAGACACTGCCGAAAAGTCGATCTCGCCGGGAAGAGAGAGAGAAAAGTACGCCAGCCCAAGGCGAATCGTCGAGGAATAGTGATCGAGGAGAGGATCGGCAGGGCCTCTTTCACGATTTGCCCGCCCCAGGCCGATACATACATTTTTTTCGCGCGATCCATATATACGAACGCACAGCAGAGCGCCAACGTGCCAAGAAAGAACGAGGACGCGGTGTGGGGTACGGGGAGGGGGTATAGAACGCAAAAGTCGATCGTACGGCCTTGCCACGAGATCCTTAATTATTCACGCACACACGATATCGCTGGGCAGGCTTTAAGCCGGGCACTTGCGACAGCAGGCGCGCAGTTTTGAATCTGTACAGCCTGTGCGCGTGTGTGTGTCCGTATGTGTCGGTATATACCGGTTTATTATGCCGATGCTCCCCCTCTGCCGCCCTCCCAAGCGACGCCGCCCGCGCGCGAATGCGTCTTATTGCTCTGTGGGCGCGCGCGCGAGAGAGAGAAAGAGAGAGAGAGCGTATACGGCATCGAGAGCCGAGAGAGGCGGCGGTGAACGAAGAGACATACTCAACGACGGCCTTGGGCTTGTCGCATTCCTTCCCTCCTTCTCCCTATTGCCCCTTGCTTCCTCCTTCCAGGCCGCGAGCGCTATATGCCCCGCGCGCGCGCGAGACCGGCCCGGCCTTTTATTGTTATTACGCTCTCCGATCTCGCCGCGCGATTTTTCTCGTTTCCCCTTTTATTTTTTTTTCTTTTTCCTCCTCTCTTACCTCGACAGTCGCTCGATCCTAGATTATATATGCCTATAAGCCATTTTTCTCTAAGCCTAGCCGCCTCCCCCTTTATTCCCCCGTCGATACACACGGCGTTTCATTGCGACAATTTCCTGAGCGAGATCGACTCCAGACTTAAATAATAATCGAGAAAAATTCACCATTCGCTCTTGCTCTTTCTTTATTTCTCGATTATTCTTTCTCTCTCGAATTTTTCCTTCTTTCCCCTTATAATTTCCATAAGCGATCGCTTCTAAGTAGCCGCATTGCATACATCTATCTTCGAGCGCGCGTCTATAGCGGAGGAGCAGCGAGGTGTACCAGAGTATAGCAATGTGTCTCTCTCCCTCCCGTTGGAATGAGATGCAAACGAGCTAAGCTAAGCTAAGCGCGCGGCAGATTGCATATCTCCGGCAACTGCGCAGCTGGAAAAATGAACGCTGAAAAGTGCAGGGAACCCCCCCCCCCTCCTTGCTCGCGGAATGAATGAGCTTGAAGTGGAAAAATCAGCGAAATGGAGGCGCTGAGAGTTAGATCTCTCGCGGCGAGCGGGGATCAAAGAGCGAGACGAAAAGAAGGGACCGATGAGGAGAAGGCCGCGCTGCTGGTGCTTGTGTTGGCGGGTGGGGGGGAAGGGGGGGGGTGCCCAGGCGTTCGTCGGCAGCAAGGGAGCTGTGTCGGAGGGAGATGGAGAACGGAGTTCCGCAATGTAGAGAGAGGACCGTTCGAATGCATAATTCATGGGCAGAGAGAGAAAGAGAAAGAGAGAGAGAGAGAGAGAGTCGCATGGACGCGCTAGGGCCACCAGTGCTGGTGGTGGCGGCGGCGGCGCGGACGGATGCAAAGCGATGCGGAAGACGATATCGGCAGATTCTTGACACAGTGCACGGGAATTCTCCGAGCGCGTGTACGCGGACTTACTTCTCCCCCTCTTCTCCTCCCACCTTTTCCTTCTTCTTCTTCTTCTTCTTCTTCTTCTCCTTGTGCTCAGGCTCTCTCTCTCGGGAGAAAATCACCTGTTACAACGGCGCGAGCCCTCTATAGAGCAAGAGAGAGAGAGAGAGAGAGAGCAAGCTGGAAAAGCAGTAACATCTACCGCGCCGATGTTCGCGCACGAGCATAGCCGCAGCCGAAAAAAGCAGGCAGCATGCGCGCTCGTCTTCTCCCCCACCGCTCGCTTCCTCCTCGAGATGCTCCTCCGCACTTGGCTGCGCTGCTTTAAACTTTAAAGTTTTGCCTGACGATTTTTCCAGGGAAACAGGCGAAATGCGCCTACAGCACCGAAGCCGCCACCGCCGTCACCGTTATGTCCAATGCAAAGTCTCTGACTTATGGCTTACGCTTGATTCGTCGCTGTATCTTTATTTTTCTCTTTCTCATTCAACAGACAAGCGCGCTATCGCCATAAGTGTATTATGATATTTTGCCGATGCCGCTGCCACGCTCTCTCGGCAGCCTCGATTTATATACGGCCTGAGAAGATCTCTTGTTTTCTCGGTTTTACGGATACCCGTGGGTTTTTAGCGCCCGATGTATTCGGCCGGAGCTTTAATCCCCCCCCCCCTTCCGAATCTTACCGTTAGCTCATTTAAATTAGGCGAGACTTGTTGCCTGCGCAAATCCCCAAAGTGTTTCAACGAATCCCGGTGTCTGATGTCTGGTGTGTTTGGCTTCTATACTTCCCATCCAAATGAAATCGTTAATTTTATAACGAGCTAATATTATGCGAACCTTATCCGGGCAACGCCTATAAATCCAATTAGCCATCGGGGACCAGGTTAAATTAGCCAAAGCGTCTGCACGCCGTAACTCACCTCGCTGGAATTCGATCCTCTCCCCTCCCCCGAGAATCGCCGCACTTAACCGCTCGAAATTTTCGCAAAACACACGGGGAATATTTCCATATCTTTAGGGGGGGCTCTTGCGAATATCGCCGGTCGTCGTACGATTAACGAGCTAACGAGCCGCGTCAGCGCATCTACACAACAGGCGTCTCGTCAAACTCGCATCATCCGTCACGCGATACACGAGCTATAGCTGTATAATAAAAAAACCGCTGCTAACTACTTTAGCAGTGTGCTTTCTCAACAATAATATTTATCTGAAATACAATTTTTGTATCTTTTGTAACAAAATTAGG